>CAUYRT010057696.1:0-142037 GCA_963574885.1 Lepilemur ruficaudatus | reverse complement strand
TGCCCGGCTTATTTTTTCTATATATATTTTTAGTTGGCCAATTAATTTCTTTCTATTTATAGTAGAGACGAGGTCTCTCTCTGGCTCAGGCTGGTTTCGAACTCTTGACCTTGAGCAATCCACCCGCCTCGGCCTCCCAGAATGCTAGGATTACAGGCGTGAGTCACTGCGCCCGGCCTGCTTTCAGTGTCTTTAATATGTTAAAGGTGGGAAAATAGCACATACATGTGACCTTTCAATTATTTCTTGATTTATTTCTACTTATTATACCTACCCTCTCTCCCGTGACCTGTCCCACCCCCTACTCACCCATTCCCTCCTGCTTTGTTTTTCTTAAGGCACACGTCCACTCCTGTGTTTTGGTAGTTCTTCCAATTGGATGGTAGGGAGTGTGAGCCATGTAGGTCTGGGGCACGTGGATTAGGAAGTGAGCTAGGCAGGAGCTAGCAATCACAGGCCACTTACATAGAACCTGGAAGATTGTTATTCTGCACTTTTAAAGACACCATCGAATTGACTATGTGAAAACAATTAGCTCTCCAGAGCTCTGCCAAGCTAAAAGACTGCATGAAATTTAAGGAGTTTTGTTTTGTTTTGAGGCTAGATCCATTTAGACCATCAGTGGGCAGAATATGTTCTGACGGTGGTTTTGATTTCCTACCATTGGGAAGATACTGCCTATTGTAGGTATTTCAGTAAACAGTAAATCTCAACACAGAGTTGGGGGCTTACATGGACAGATGACCTTCCCAATTCTAAATTCCATGATTCTGTATAATGTTTCCCTTTTCAGTCCTGAGATCCTTGCTCCCATAAGTCCTCTGTGGAAGGAGAGGGCCCTGGCATTCTGCTGTGGAAGCCCTGGGGGATGGGGCTGAACAGGTGAGGTGGACACTTTCCCTCCATCCAGGCTAGTCATGTGATGGTCCTGCACAGTCAGTCTCCTTACTGATCAGGCTACTTTGAAGACAACCATTCATTATCCATCCACTCCTCCAATCTCTTCTGCTCAGCAGAAATGAGCAGAAAACTTTTCTGCCTTTATGAGGCTATTAACAGGTTCGTGGTTTCAAAGGACAGTTGATCTCGTTTTAAACAGAGATATGAACCTTCCATCCCATGTTCCTAAAACTCAAATTGGTAAGGACCCTAAGGCATGTCCAAGGTCCATTAGTAAGTTTTAAAAAATCAAAAACAACTTGTGCTTTTGCTTTCTAGTCACTTCAGGTATTACTGTAGTCTTCAGGTACTGGCATACTTTTAATGTGAAACAGCAAGACCATGCTTTGTTCTTTAAAATACTCTCCAACTCTGAGGTCTCCTAAGAACTCGAAGAACAGAGGATTAGAAAGGACTTTGGATTCCCTAACATACCACCATTTATGTCAGTCTTTGCCCATCTGCAGGCTGCTTCCCTCATATTCTGTGGGCCTCCCAGCTCTTTTTGTCACTGTTAGCTTTTTCCTCAGCACCTTTCTTTCAAGAAGCTCCGAGTTGCTGTGGACACTGTCAATTTATTCTCATCCCCAAAGAAAAGAGCGGCCAGTACTTTCAGCCCCTTACCAACTCCTCCAAGCAAATAGTCACCTGACATTCACATTCACATGGGAGAGAAAATGCTTTGGGGCAGAGTTGGCTGTCATGGAAATGTACTCTGGTGTATCTTATGACATGGAAAATGCTTACCTCAGCTGCCAGTGGCTTGTTGATGCTATTCACAAATTTGTTCACATGTTCAAAGTGTTTTGTCATCTCTGTTGCCAAAACCATGTCAATAATAGCCTGGCGCAGTGTTCGATAATGGTTCCTAAAATTAACCAGAAGACAAAGGGCCTTGTTCACATCGTGTCCAGAATTAGAACTATTCTGCCACATTTCACCACACTTCCTACAACCTTAGGAGGAAGCTGGGGCACAGAGTTAGGAAACGAGTCCAGGTCACAAAAGTTTCCCAATGAGCCAGACTTGCAGACACTATTCCACTTTCCCCAAATGATAGCTGGCCCTTCCTGAGACCATTTATGAATATTGAAAAAAGAAGACAGTACCTGTCACGTGGTAGGCATTTATTTTAAAAGGTGATTCCCTTCTACCTTCCCTGGAGATCATCAAAGCAGTGAGGTAGAGGGAAATGACAGGCTGATACAGCCACCAGATGAGTGTCCCTCTGCGTTCTTTGCAGACACAGCGATCCCTACTGCAGAGAACTGTCATGATTTCTTTCAATGATGGCATTGGAAGAAGATTTTCTTGTTGATAAGTAATTCTCTAGACTGCAGCTGACAGAAGTTGCAATGGATGGAGCAATAATCCTGCCCCAAATTACTGTCCAGTTTGATCTTTTTTCTAACTTCAAAAGCCAGAATAAGAGGACTGAATAAAATTGGCTGTTGGAAAGAATTGTTTCTGTGAAAGTTTTAAAAGTTTACACTGAAGCTGGAATAACTGGTCGCCAAGTTTCCCCAGGTTTCTGGAGACCAACCTGATATGTTCACATAGCCAAGCGATCCTGAGGCCCAAGGTCCATGCTTTGTCCACTGCCCTCTCCCAGGTGTCTGTCACTAGCCTGGCTGTGGGAAGTTCCCACACCCTGACTGTAGGGTTGCTGACAGGCAAGAGGACCTGCTCCCATCTGCTCACATTTGGCCAGCTCTCACCAGAAGAGAATACAAGGCTAGGAGAACCTGCCCAGCCCTTTGGGCTCTAGCACCTCTGCTGGGACCTCCTTGTGAGGTAGGATTTTAAGTGGCCCAAGATTGATCTGGGGAAAGACAGGAGAGGATACATTTCCCTTGAGTTACACAAAGGCAGGATGTCCTCCTGGGAGGATAAAAATACCTGTTACACTTACTACTAATAAAATCAACATTGATGCAGTGCTTTTGGATGTAAAAACATTTTCATGAACTCAATGAAGACCAAATGAGATTTTAAAACATGAAGCCCAACGAACCTGTCAATGTTCTTGAAAATGTTGCATTTGGTGTCCTTGACTGTGAGCTGGAAGGCCAGGGCCGTGTGGTGACTCTCCAAAACAGCAGTGTCATTATAGAGTACAGCAAGTTCACTGCCTGCATTGCAGAGGAAAGAGTTGGTCCTTCCCGGGTGGTCCACATCGTGGACTGTGGCAGCAATCAGGGCTGCCACTTCATCCAGCTGATCAAGGCTTCCCTGGGATAAGGAGGAAGCAAGGTTGAGCATCACCCACTGGGTCTTGGAGACCTGCATCCATTCCTATCTGCCCAAAGGGGAGGGACCAGGGGATTTGGGATCTTCAGAACGTTCGTTTAGCCTGCAGAGGCTTCTGACTTCCTAGACGTTGAGAGGCAGCCTTGGACACATTGCATTACCTTACTGTACTGTGTATTATCTGCCACAGAACAGCAGATACCTAAATTCTTTCTCCAGAGTTAACTCAGGAGCAGCCAAACAGGCCTCCTGAGTTGGCTGTTGTGTGGTATTGCTGTGACTCTCCAATAAGTGGACACAGCGGAAAGTAGCCTAAGACCACAAATATTTTATTTGCCTACTTATGAAAAGATTTTGAGAGTGCTGGTAGCAAGTGGCATGGATATAACAAAACTTTTCACTTGATGGTGAAATGATTAGAGCCAAGCAGTAAAACAGGGCCAAAGGGAAGAAGAATTTTACCAGGAAAACCAAGGCTAAGGGGAGAGGCTCTTGCAGCTAAGCACAAATTTCAGCCCTGGGCTAACAGGCAGCAAAGGCAAAAAGGGAAACCTTTCTAAAGCTCTCATTATGTGATTAAAGAACACAAACCATAGCATCCAGGGATATAAATGTTTTTTGAGCTGGCAGCTTTAGGGGGAAGTTATCAAATGGGCTACTGTTATATAAGAAATGCTGTACTGTGAATTCATTCATTATTTATTGGGTGCCTACTGGGTACCAGTTATCATGCACAGTGCTAAAGCGACAGTGATGATTTATACTGGCACAGTCTCTGCACTAATGGAGTTTATAATCTAGAGGGAGAGAGACAAATATAAAAACACAAACAGAAGTAATTTATTGCAAGATGTGCTAAGAAGGAAAGCACAGATGCTCTGGGAGTGCAACGATCTAGTTTAAGGCAGCGCTGTTCATTAAATTTTGTGTGATGACGTAAGTGTTTTATATTTATGCCATCTAGTACAGGAACTCCTAGTCACATGTAGCTATTGGACACTTAAACGTGTGGCCCGTGCAGTTGAGCAATTGAATTTATCTTAGTTTTAATAGTCTTGTGAGGCTAATGACTATCATATTGGATAACACGGGTTCAGAGGGTGGTCACTTCTCTAAGGAAGTGGTTTCCATGCTGAGCCTGAAGGATAAGCAGGAATTTGCCAAGCAACAAGTGACAAGGGGGAGAATTCTGGGTAGAAAGAACAGCCTATATGAAGCTCTTGAGGTCAGATGGGTTTTATTCAGGAAACCTAAAGAACATCATTGTGGCTGAAGGATAGTGAGGGGGACAGTGGTCCCCAGTATAAGGCTGGAGGGGTTGGTGTAGCTTTTGGTATTCCCAAAATTTGCTCTCTTAGGCTTATGGGAAGAAACATTGCTTCTCAGGTGAGGAACGGGCCTGAAGCGCAGCTCTGTCCTGTAAGGACACTGTGACTGGCCATGGGGCTACACGTGCTTATGTTCGCTTAGTGTTGTAGCGGGCTTCCCTGAAAGCTCTGTCCCCGCCAGATGGGAGCCACTTCCATTTTGAATCGTGACCTCACGGGGCTGGTGAACAATCCTGGGCCCCCAGTCAACAGACCAGATTTCCTGAGCAGGGACAGCAGCAGATGTTTTTTCAGTTCTTCTCAGATCGATTCTGCAGTGCCCAGGGCAAGCAAGCATGCACGCTGCATTTCACTGCTGGTCAGGAGAGGCCACAGGAACCTGCAGGTGCAGTCAGCTGTCTCCAAGCTTGGGACCCAGGACTACCCCAGCTCAGGCTCCACCCACTGAATCCACCTGTGCAGTGAGAACCCATGGGGCCCAACCTTTGGGCCTCAATTAGTGCTCCTGTAGTATGTTCAATCCTGCTAGAGTTTGGGGCCAATTTACTTTTAAATTCTTCAATGAAATAGTAGTAAGTCTTCAAGTAGTAATAGTCTTCAAGTAACTGGGATAGAAAATGCAAGTAGCACTAGATGAGACATGCCTTTCCTTCCAGCTTACACTGATTTAAACTGCAAACTCAATGATGATGGCACTTGTACAAAGGTACCAATAATGGGCTGTGCCCTGCAGTTTGGGTGGGCACTGACAGTGAAGTAAGAAATGGCAGGGAGGTGGGAAAGAAGGCTGGGCTTGCCCACCAGCAGAGGAGAGAAGCCAGGCCTTACATGGGGAGGGACTATCTGCTGAAGAAAACTCCACCAGGCCCACAGCTGGTGAAACTCCAAACCCTTGGAGGTATAGACATCTCTGCCTAGGTTTTTCCTTCTTTAACCAGCAGAAATAGATTGGGTTCACACTGAGGAGATTGGTCAGAATGAGTTCCATTCTAGATTTGCCATTCAAACAGTTTCTTAGTCAGAATAAGAACGGAATGCTTCCTACCCTGGCCTCTCCATTCCCAGTGGGTCCTGGGAATCGGGGAATGTTGGGAAATGATGGGGTCCCTAACAATTTGAAGGGGCCTGTCCCCTCTGGGCAGGTTATCTCTGTGGCTGGGTTGAGCATGCTTTGAAACAGTGACATTAAGAATTTTAGCCTTATCACATAAAGAATTAGGGGTGACAGATGACATAAGTAAGAGGCAAGAAAATATTTCCCTGGCCGTCTTCCTCAGTGGCAGCAAGTCTGGTAGAAGATGCCGCGGGAGTAAATCTTACTGGAAGCATCTCATGGCAGACTCACCAGTGATCATGGGCTGGTGACTAAACCGCTGAGCACAGGAGCCTTCCAGCCCAGTGCTCCAAGGCTCTTCACACTCTAAATTTTCTGATTCTCTGTCAAGGACTGCCGGGGAGAAAATGTCTTTTGAATTGTAAACATACTATAATATATCTAGTCTTAGGCTTGATTCTATTGCTGTTATTTGAGAAATTCAATCAGACTAAAGAAAAATTTTTTGGAGAAGGTGTAGAAGAGGGATGGTAAAGTTATTAAGCATTACCTAATTTATGAAATACTTAATCTATATTTTCCTAGCTTGGTTCTCCTTAAATGAGGTTCATCTCTAACTCAAGACTGCAGCAGCTATAGACCTCTTTGCTCTTGGTGTTAATGAGCTCGGTGCTGTTCTCAGTTGGCAGTGTGTGACCTCAGCTCTATAGTATTTTATGCAGTGCAAAATGCAGGTGTATGAACCTACAGTAGCAATCCAGAAGTGTTTTAGCTTCTCGAAGGTGTTACAGAAAACATAGGCTGATACCACTATTACTTTTTTTAAAAAGTAGAAGACAAAAATCTTCAATAGCATCCTTCTTGGACCACATTATTTTCTTGCTGATGAAAGTGAATACTATGATAAGTCTGGCAAACCTGAGAAATAGCCCCACTTTAGGGCGCCCCCCCCATTTCTGCTCCTTCTACCACCTGTCCTACTATTGCTTTAAGTATCTAGGGTCTTAATCCCTCATCAACACCTGTTCTAAGAAAATTCAATATCAGAAATTTAGATTCATGTGAATTTCGGTCTCTACAGGACACTTCTCCTAGGGGTATCTAAATTTTAAGCTTTAGTTCTATTTGTAGCAAAGGAATTTACAAGCTTCACTGTGCAAGTGATGGTAGTTTAGAAGGAAGGGAGATGGGGATTTCTTGCCAGCTTTAAATAGGGCTGCCCTACAAATCAACACTCATTATGACAGTCTTGAACTCTTAAGTAAGACTAAGGAATATAGAACTCTTTGAACTATGCAAAAGTCATTAATATGCAGATATACACATTGATACTTGCATAACACACATGTAGTAAATCAGTGTAGAACGCTGAATGGCTCATTATCTGGATTGTAATATACCAATGGCCAAGCCTGATACTAAAACTTAACCTCTAGACCTAGTAACCATTTGCTGCAGTAATCAAGTTCTGTCCTGCAACTCAGAGCTCCCAGTGAACATTTGGAGAATGGGTTCATGGATCAAGCCATGTATAAAGGAGGTCTGTATGGTGGCATAAATTATTATTTTAAGCATTTGGGGGAGAAGAGGGCTAGGAGAAAGGTCCATGTCTTTACAGCACCAAAATGACTGGTCAATTTGGTAGCCAAAAAAATGCTGTCAAATTGGTTGCAAAATAGCTTTTTGCCTAATGTAGTTACTAAGACCAAGTTCTTGGATCCCCAGTCCCAGCAGATAGGAGGTTCATGATGTCAGAATTCTACCTTCACTCGTTCCTTTCCAAGGAAGAAAGCTGTGGCATGGAGGACGTCCGCAGCATGGGTGGAGTTATGGTAGGCATTGGAGGAGTGGTAGTTGGCTTCAATCACTTGGAGCCAGGCCCGAAGAGTGCTTTCAGAACAGTTTAAAAATTCACATACTCCAAATCGGGAGAAGACCTTTAAGCCCAGGTAAACCAATGGCCTGGAAAAAATAGGAAAACAAACCCTGGTTCATTTGTTCACTGACCCAGAAATTATTTTCTTTGAGGATATTTTGGGGATGCAGGCATTTTTCTTCTGATGACAGCTTTGCAGACATAGTAGTGTAAAAACGTCTCCTCCCAGAATTAATAGGAAGTAAAGCATCTCTTCCTCCCCAGCCACCTCTTTGGAAGTAAGTGCTTCATTGTAGTCAATCCAAATTATTTCTAGACTATCTCTAAGTCATAGGCCCTTCAGTGGCTCTGACAAGCAAGTAAGGTCCCCTGGCAGTCCTCCATCCATCTCCCCTTCCACAGAAGCCCTGCACTTTATTTATGTTCCCTAAGGAAGTTACTGTGCCTGAGGACAAAAGGCAGGGCTTGGGTGGTCTCAGGAAAGTCCCATCATTTAGAGTACATTACTTATTTACTGGAAGGAATCATATCTTACAGACCAATACTGCTGGGAAGAAACAGCCTTGTCCTAGTACAGAAAAGGACCTTTATAGTTACCTAATCTTTTCCCTGCCTACAGGACGGATCAGAAGGAAAATCTATAGGGCTCTCAAATTCATTTTGTGGGCTGGAGTGCCAATAAGTTTGGGGCTGAGATACTTAGAACTCGGGCTCAGTAGCACAAAGGAATGGCCTGTGGATACTCAGGCTGATGCTGCGCTCGCTGACATGCTGTCTCCATAAAGGAGCTCCCGAGGGACCACGGTTCCCTCCGCCCGTTTGACACTCCTTCAACATGGCACAAAAGCTAGGACCTGTGAGGTCTCTTGTGGCAAGGACACACGTCTCCCTCAAAGTTTCAAGATGTGAAAGTCTTGAGCATGGCCATTGTTCCTGCCCTGCCCGTAGCCAGACAAGTCACATACCTTTTATGTGTAACTGCTTCCAATTCAAAGATGTTGAAGTCCCAGCTTTCCTCATTATCAAGTAATTGCGCAACACAAGGGGGAACATCATTGATGGTTATGGGCATCGCAAGGTGACTGTGACTCTGGTGCACATCTGAGCAAACAAATGGGATGGGGGAGGCTGGTCAATTGTGCAATCTTGAATGCCCTGGAGCATCTTTCATCATCTTTAGGGTTGCTACTAGAAAGAAAATTATGAACTTTCAAGTGCAGAAAGATTTTCACTTTAAGGTTCTTATCTTACATTACTAAACTTCAAGATGCCCCAAGTAGAAAAATATTTCAGTTTAACCATCTGTTTAAATGTACAGAGATTTGCAATTCTTACTCTAATAGTGCTCAGAGAAGTAATTTTAATTAGGAGACCTAATTTCAAATGTAGACCACAGAGATGTCTAAACTCAAATGAGACCAACTGCAAGTAACACCAGGGTCCTCTCAGAATAATAATCTCAACACCAGGGATAGCACAGGCTAGAGACAGGTAATCAGCAACCAGTGGATAGATGAAAACTTACTCTTAGTAAACACATACTCGTTTCCTGACAACCTCCTCAAGCCATCCTGGAATAAAGAAAGATGCTGTTAGAAGCATGCTTTAAATCCCATCATCATCATCTCATTTCCTTCATTACACTAAGATTTCAATCCTGAATAACAATCGATCTGGAACTCCAAGTTGAAGCAGAGCTCAAAATTAAATCAGAACAACAGCTATAAGACAGATAGATTACCCTCTTCCATGGCCATCAGTCGCAGGAGATGGAGACCTGGGAATACAGTGGGCGTGACAGCATTCAGGACTCACATGTGAACCTTGGGTTGGCTCTGTTCTCATGCCATCTTCCTCTTCTAGCATTTTGAAGCCACAGAAGTGATCTTGCTCTGAATACATGTAAATTTGAAGGGATCCACTCACCCATAGAGTGACTGTTATTCTTGTGTTTTTAGAGGAGCCGAAGCCATGTACCGCATTTTGGGGATGACCTTTTAATGTAAAGTCTTAAAAAGGCTAGACTAATTTTTGACTAACATCTCAACTAATTTTTCTCCAACTATATTTTCTGTTTTGAAACATGAGCATTCCTGCCAGCCTTTTAAAGAAAAGTTTCTAGGTCTGAAGTCTTTGGAGAGACAGCATAAGAGTAGACAGAATTCCAATGTTGTGCCATTTACTGGCTCTTGAAACTTTTTAACTAGGTCTAAAAGTTCTTGCATCTCAGTTTCCTTCCCTCTACCTTCTATCCCTGAGTACCTAACTATTTAGATCTTTGATTAAAAGCCATTTAGAATTGCTTATTTGTCATCCCCTGAAAATGTATGCTAAGGTTTAAAGTAATAGTAACAGAGGGGCCCCCTGAAGTCACACCTTGGATCTTTAGGCCAAGAGCTTAATTTTAAAAATTGGATCAGGGGATAAGTAGTAATAGACACAACTGTGTCCTGCCTTTGAGGAAGGTATGGCAGGAGACTCCTCTGTTTTTCCTTGCCTTTCTCTTTCCCCACTTCCCCCCTAAAATGAGAATGAGGTGGAATCCTGGTTCTTCACAGCCTCCTCTGGAGAGGAAACCCAAGGTGGCCTGGCAGCGGGAGGGGGTGCGGGTAAGGCGGGCACACAGCTTGTTCCTGTAGCCAGAATCCCCTGCTGCAGGGCCGCAGTGGCCGTCCTCCTGCTGGACCCTTGCATGCTCTCTAGGGGTTGCGGTCTACGCTGCATTGGATGTGGCAACCAAGGCCACCCAGGGGCAGGAAAGGAACAGTAGGTCACTCAAGTTCAGGCCTAGAATGGACCAGAAAGCCAGTCACCGCTCAGCATTTGCTGGCAGGATTAGACAGAAACCTTCAAAGTAAAACTCTTGGACTTGGTTTTTCTCCTAAAGAATTCTTCAAGCGTCAGCCTCTGATAAGGAGCTCAATTAAATAATTTGACTTCTCTGCTTTTTCTTTACTTGCTGATAGATGATGATTATAGCCAAATAGATCACAGCAAAACACTGGAACAGAATGGTCCCTAGATATCCGCTACTCTTGGTGGTGCAAATGGTGCGTCTTGCTGTGTGGCAGGGGGTGGCTGCTCCTCCCCGCCCCCTCCCTGAGCCAGAACAGCTCCACTCTGCTTTCACCTGATTAGAAATGGAATTTCCATATAGACTTCTACTTAAAGAAAGGATTTGTAGCTAAGATTTTGGAAACTGCTGCAGTCTAAGTACAAACGCTGTCATTACACAGAGAAGCTGAGGTCCAAGGAAACATAGCTGTGACCCTCAATCAAACCGCACCCCACTGAGGGGAAGAGGTGGCGGAGAGGGCCCGCAGGAGCCCGTCCCGCACGGTTAGCCCTCAGTCAGCCGCCACGCATTCCTTACAGAGAGTGGTCAGCCAGCCCCGGGGAAGACAGATAAAGGCAAGAATCACTTGAATGCCACCACACACATGATGCATAGGTTTCAATGCAGCTGCTTCTCATTATGCTGATGTCAGTCTGGACCACAGTCACGCCTGCACCTACGGGTAGCTGCTCACATGCCAGCTGCACTCGAGAGTGCGTTTACTTCCGGTTTCGCCTCGCCACTCACAGTCATCAGGCCTCCAACAAGGTCACTGGTGTGAGGATCTTCCTCCTTGGTACCCAGCTGAGGGGAGTACAGTTCTGTGGTCCGTAAGATCTCTAGAACTCTATCCAAGGCCTCTGCTACCGTGACTGGGCTGTTTTCTTGGGCTGCATTGATTATATTTATAACCTAAGGAAGGAAAGAAAGAACAAATTTGAGAACATTAGGATTCTACTTCTCAAAAGTCATGTATATGCCCGGAATCCAAAAGAAATCAGATGGTGACACGTCTTACTGGCACTGCCCTTCTTCCTGAAGCATGCTTTGCGCCCCACGTACTTCCTGGTGGTCTCCTATCCCAGTGACTGCATTTCCTTGGGCTCCTTTGCTGATCCTTCTCCTTTAGCTCCCTTCTACAGGCTGGAGTTCCTCCGAGATCAGTTCTGGGCCTCTCTCTCACTTTATAGTCCTTCTGGAAATGATGTTTCATTTCCATGACTTTGGACACATGTGAGCCATAGCCAAGGACTCTCAAACTAACCTCCCAGCCCTCAACTCCTTTTGCCCCCAGGCTTGTACCTGATGTGTCTGCTGGAATATCCTACACTCTTAAACTCATGGTCTTGTTCCTCTTTCCCCATAGCAAGCACACAGACAAACAGAACAGCAACAAAATCAAAGACAAAAGCCGTTCTCCGTCCCTGGTTTCCACGCTGCAGTAAGCAGCAGTTCTGTCCATCTCAGGCACAAACCAAAACCCCGCGAGGCCTGGCCTGCCATACCACTTTCCCTCATTCCTCTCCCCACCCTGACAATATAGTTCTCTACCAAGTCCAGCTGGTGCTACCCCTAAATGTTTCTTGATCTATGCATTTCTCTCCACCTCCGCTGCTGTAATTCTAGCCCAGGTACCACCATTTCTTTCCTGGGATTCTAAAAAAGCCCCTAACTGGCCTCACCTCTTGCACTCTTGCCACCTCCAGTTCATTCTCCGCCTAGCGGCTAGGTGTTCAGCAAGCACACCTCAACACGTCACCAGCCCACCTGCGCCTCTTTAGCGGTTTCTGCTGTACATAAACCAAGCTACAAACTCCTATTACAGCTCAACTGACCAGAACAAGCTGTGCCCTGCCCAGCCTCTGGCATCATCTCTTGTCCTCTGCTTGCCAAGCTCCAGCCACCCTGACTTTCTTTCAAGCTCCTTAAATGCTCCAATCCCCCTTTTTCCCACCTCAGTGTTTTTCCCCTTGTCATTCCTGCTGCCTGGAATCCTCTTCTCTCCCCTCTTCTCTTAACACCCCACACTTTAAGTCTTGCCTGAAATGTTACTTCCTCCACTGAGGCCTTCCCTGACCACCCCTCTCAGCACCCAGTCTGCGTTAGGGCCCTACTCTGATTTTCTCCCATAGAACCCTGTTTGCCTTCAAAGTGCCGATTGTAACTTACAAGTAGGTGTTATTTTATTTAATATCTGTTTCCTCCACTAGACTGTGAACTCTGTGATAACACAGAATGTATCTCTACAACACAGTCCCGTGCTGGGGGCCCTGACTGCAGAGTGGAGGCAGCAGCTGCCACTCACCTTTGTGATGGGAGCCTCGATGGTCATAGAGTGGATCCTGGCCATGGACGGATAGCGCCGGTTCTGTAGGCTTGGTGCTGGAGAGAGGCAAGACAGCAGGGTCTGGTTCTGGCGGCTCAGCTTGGCTGAGTGCCACAAAGGAGTCCCTTCCCACACTGGGGGCCTGATTCTCACAGGACTACCCTGTCCCCGAAAAGCAATGAATTTACCCATCTTTTATCCTGAAAAGGAAGACAGCTCAGCCACTATTTGCCTGAGTCTGAAAAGGTGGTCTGGCAGGAAGGCTCAATGAGTCCCAGGTCCACAAGAGGAATTTCAGAGAAGGTTGATGGGCTTCTCGGGCCTCATCCCAACAGCCTAATGATCTCCCTGGACTCTCTCCCCAAGTCACTAAAGCCCACTTGGGCCATTCCATCACTTCCAGTCCTAAGCCGCTGGCTGTGTAAGCAGATGGCTGTGCGGCCAGCATGGGAGGGAGGCCTGGTTCCTGCTTAGCGTGGGGGCTAGGACAGAGCCCACTGTCAGCATGAATTAGGGCCAGTCACTCCCCTTTACTCTCCCTTCCTGCACCTTTAGGGTCTTAACTCCCAGAAAGCCATTGTGGTTCTAGTTCAAATCTATAGAAAATTTCATTTAAAAATAATTTTTAATAGGTAATGCTTATACTTGGTTTAAAATTAAAAAGGTATAAGCTTTACTTTAAAAGCACTATTCTCATCAGATCTTCCTAACGCCCCCTCTGAGGCGGGCAGGAGGGGCAGAACCCCCATTTTATAGATGGGACAACTGCACCTAGCCAGCATCAGGGCCCGACTACTCCCTGGCCATCTGTGGGTCTCCTGCCGGCAGCCTTTGCAGATTCCTCCACACTCTCCAAGCTCCCCTTTGCCCATGCCGGGCAGATGGTGGTCCCCCTCAAGTTCCGCTCCAACAAATGAGCGAATCCAGTTCATTTCCCTCATCGTCCCCATCTAAAATGTTCTGTCTGTATCCTTAATCCATCTCGAGGTATTTCAATTTATATTTTCTTTACATCCTTGGTCTCAATCCCTTGCATGCCCTGTGAATTATCCATCTTGCCTCGAGCATCTTTGGTCCTTACTATCTCAGCCACTGTCATACTCAGCCTTCCCATTGTGACCCTGGAAGGTCCTTCACTTGCCCTTTCCTTAAGTTACCACTCTAATCTCCTTTCTACCACAGGCACTGACCATCCCTCACGCCCCTAGAGCCTGTCTTCCCATTTGCCAAATAAAAACCAAATGCGTGCGTGTAATCTAAGGTCTGTTCTCAGTTCTCAAGCTCTCTGATCTCTGTAGCATTATCTGCTGGCCACCTCCCTTCTCCATACCCCCTAGTTCTTGGTTCCTGTGACACTGGACTCACATGGCTCACTCCCAGCTCTTTGGTCCTCTCTGCTGGCCTATTTCCTCTGCCTCCCCTCTCACTGAGCATGTGCCTACAGGCTTGAGCTTGGACCCCCTGTTCTGTTAGTGCACACACATGTGCCTGTGCACCATGACAGATGTTCCTCTGCTCATGGCTTCATCTGTCACCTCTTGGACTCCGAAATCCACATCTCTAGCCCTGAGTCTTGCATTTCAGGCATCTCCACTAAAACTCATCTTCTCCTTACCCCCTAACTTAGCCATACCTAGAGACTTTCCTATTTTTGTCAATATTACTTACAATTTTCCAGGCACCTAGGAATGAAATTTCAGAGTCGTCTGTGACTTTTCTGTCTCTCTACAAATCCAATTGGTTACTTAGGTCTGTTGATTGAAGTCAGAAAATGTTTTGCTAAATTCTGCCTCATCTTCTCTGTGACATTTTAGTAAGGGAAAGTAAGTCCATGTAGCAGGTACGCTGAAAACTGGGTTTATGTTGGGAGTTGGGAAACCAGGACGCTGGCCCCGTCCCCCCACCAGCCCCTACTAGCACCCAAGGATGACCTTGTCTAACTACTGAAACTGAGTTGCTTGGGTGGTTATGTGGCCCAGCACTTCAGGCCATCGAGGAACAAGCATGGAGTCACTTCAAAGAGAAGACAAGAGAGCATGCAAGAATTTAAAAACTCTAAAGAATGTTCAGCTTACTGGGAAATCTTACTTTGTGGAGTTTAGACACTGAGGAATTTTTGAACACATTCCTCTGTCATTTTCTACATTTTGAAAAGGTCAAAGAAAGCTGGAAACGTCTTACCATCACTGCTTCGAGATGATATCGATTTCACGTCAATAGACTCTTTCCTCCTGTTCTTGTATCTGAATGAATGAGGCTCTAGGGGTTTCGGATGAGAAATGGAGGGTGATCAGTATTCAGTGTATTCACAGATGAAGCTCAGATGCATTTTTTCCCTTATTTTCTAAGGAAAACAAGGTTAATTTTCAAGCACTATAAAATAATTTTAAGAAACCGTAAACTACTTCTCAAATCATTAAGACACACAACATTATCAGTCACATTTGTTAAATGATGCCTTTGTCTTGTGGTGCCACATTACATCATGGCAATGATGCTTATTATCAAGGGTTATTTAGTTGCACAAATAAAATATCATTTTGAAAATAAACATTAAAACTTGAGGGAAAATTTTGGGGGTTCATTTTGGCTTGAAGGACAATGTATTCATCTGGGTGGGGAAGGCTCTTATGGACCTTTTTTGCTATTTGAGGAACTGAAATACTAGTGAAATCCAGAGATTGTGAATTATTTGAGATACTAATTTGGACTAATTTTGGGCATCTCTGAAAAGTCAGACCTCTAGATGGTCTTCTAGGTTCCCTCAAGGATGGATTTCATTAAATGATGCATACTGCCCATCACAGGAAGGGAAGAGAAGAAAAAGCAGTTTTATAGTCCCAACGATTTCCAACAGTAACCTTCACCCCGTCCTTATTTTCTAAGGGGAAAAAACATTTTTAAATTCTGTATAAGTCTTTGCAGACTTTGAATTTAACACTGACAGTGTGCTGTCATGTTAATGTAAAAACTAACAAAAAGTATATGCCACCAGTGAGCACCAAGGTATAAAAAATATCAAGACAGCAATGTTGGCTTCAGAAGCATGCATTTTTAGGACATTTGCTTCTTGTGGGAATAACTCATAAACAAAGAAAGAAATTTAACCATAATCCAGAATCACTCCTCACTATGCTAAGAAGAGGCAGACATGCAGGTTCCAAGAGGAAGACTATATTTCTCAGACACAGATAAATGATCATTTTCAAAGAAGGACAAAAAAAGATGCAATAATGCTTCTTTAAGAATTGCCTAGTGACACCAAAAAAGGTACAAGAGAGTCTATAAAGTTGAGAGAACCAGCTCTGGAGTCAAATTGCCAAAATTCAAATTTCTACTCTGCCATCTAATAGCTGTGTAACTTTGGGAGCGTTACTCAACTTCTCTCAGTATCCACGTGTGTAAAGTGCGGGGGGGGGGTGTAATTATAGCATCTCATTCATAGGCTGTTGCGATAAGTGAGTTAATCCACGTATAGCGCTTACAACAGTGTCTGCCACATAGTAAGCACATAGTCGATGTTGGCTCTTATGAATTACATCTGTGCATTTACTTACATATGTATCTCTTTAGACACATGATCATGGTGTATTTTCTACTTGCTGTTTTCACTTCATAATATGTCCTAGACAGTTTTCTTCATTACCTTTTTAACCATTCTTTAGTGTCTTAAAAACTGAATTAAATAAAAAATGGTTAGTTCAATAACTAAACCTGAATTATATTTACACAGCATGAAGTGAAGGCAGAACTGGCTATAAAGTTCATCTGAATACCACAACCACAGAGCCTTGTTTTAAATGATCTAACTTAAAATATTTACTATCCCTTTGCCTAATTTTTGTCTTCTAGATTCTGCCTTAATAATTTTCCTACCTTGGTTATGAATTTCAGTATTTCTTTATAAAGATACCTATAGATAGTAGTACTTTCAGTGATATTGTTAGGATCATACAGCATTTTTCAAACTCTGAGAAACTAATGGCGGTCAATTGTAAGACACTTGTTTTTAGCCTATTCAGGGGCTTAATCTTATACATTCCTAACATTTGTTTACCAAATAGTAAATTACATCTAACTTTTAAAGATTTAAGATTAAATTCAAAATTCACAAACCAAGAATTACTCAAAATGTAGTTCCTAAACAAAACTAAAAGTAGAGAAGTTAGCTTCAAGGCTGCTGTCCAGGCTGGCTGAATTCTAAATCATTCAATAGAAATTATTCAAAGATGAATAATGCATATTTTTCCTGATTTTCTCTCAAAATTAAGAGAATCTATAGCAATAGAAATGATTAAAAGCTTGGAGAAATTATTCTTAAATAAAGGCTAAAATAAAGTCATTTAAATCAAAGAATCATTAGTCATTCTCTCAACAGATGCTTATAGAATGAGTAAAAAATTTAAACCAGAGAAAAGAAGCATAAAGGAGATTTAAGTAGCTGTACTCAGTGGCAAAAAGGAATATTGCATCACCAATACAAAAAAAAAGCTTCCACTTACTGAGCACCTACTATGTACCAGGCATTGTACTATATACTTTAAATATAATAATCTCATTTAATAATCATAACAACTCTGAAAGCTATATAATGCTATCCCCATTTTACTGATAGGGAATTTAAGCATGGAGAGATTATGTGGATAGCCCGAGGTCAAAGAGCTAATAAATGGTGGAAACGATACTTTCAAAGATGGAATGGTTTCAATTTATCCGTGTTCTGTACTTATTGTCTGTTATGTACAAGACAATGCTGGGCACTGCAAAGGATATAAAAATGCTTATAACAATTTTTGGCACCCAGAAGCTCACAAGTTAGTTAAAATGATACCCTTACTCTAAGTGTTATAAGAAATTAGAGCATCTTCAGAAAAGGGGAGGGAAGATACCTCCAGCAGTTAAAATGCCAGGTACTGCTGGATATTATATATTCTTTAATCCTTATTAACAACGAGATGGGTGTTGTCAATTCATTTTACAAATGGAAAAACTGAAGCTCAGAAAGAGCAACTGTAATCTTTCTGAGTAGGCTAAGTATGACCCATCCTAGAATCAAGGAAAGAGACTAAATAATGAGCCCAGGGTCTGACTTTATGCATCGGTGGCTGGGAAAACCACCAACAGGGCAGGGAATGTTACAATTCTTACAGGAACAAAAATTTCAAATTCCTGGTAGCAGACTGATTTTTTCCTCTAATGGTAGAGCATTCCAGACCTTCCCACATACACAGGTCCATCAGGTCCAGCCTCTCATTTTATGGATGAGGAAACTGAGGGTCAAACCAAGTCTTGCCCAAGGTATGAGATGAGTGAATGGGGAACTGAAATTGGAACTTAGTGCTCTTGCCTCCCAAGCCAGGGCTACCCACATTTTCTAACTGTGTAGTCAGCTGTTACTGCAAAGAAGGGGAAGACTCGATATGGCTGAACCACTACCATAGTCTCACCTGTGTCATATTTAACCACTGTCTCTCCTAGAATTTTGGGCCACTCTCTATTTTGGGTTTATCTATATGGTATCTAGCCAAGAAAAGAGAACAAAGATGGGAAAGGCATTCAGTAGATAAGGTTGCCGTGAATGAAGATTCAAGGAAATTTTAAGGGATTTCTGCTTTTCTTCTGGCTCTCCCACCTCCCGGTATTAGCACTCAGATTTTAGCGATCCACCTTCTGTGGTGCTGAATGTCAGTCTAGACTTCAGAGGAATGTATAGACTTGAACCCCCAAATGCCTCCTAAGTGTATTAAAGTTAAATTGAAGTGTTCTCACCTGTCTGAGAATTGTCTCCTGAATCACGATGAACCTTGTGAATCTAAAGTTGTTCAAAAGTTTGGTAAAACAAGAGAAAGATTTTAAATACGGCATTCGCTATATTTCCCAAACAATTTAGTTAAAAAGCTCTGAAGACTTCAAGAAAGCAAGAAGTTACACAGATAATATGAACAGATGAAAGACATACAGCAAGTGACAATACTACAAATGCTCTGTTACTTTTAGACACTTAGAGAATGGCTGAGCCCGAAAGCAGGAAGGTACCAATGGGACCCACTTCCTAAGCAGGACATCTGAATCACCAGTCAGCTATTCTCATTTGGACAGGCTACAGAAATGCAGAAAGACAAAAGCTATGACTAAATTTATATTTTTATAAGGCTAATATATAAAACTTGTTTATGTTTTAGCAATGTTATAAAATTTTTCTGTAGTATAAGAGTCATCTGAATTTAAGCCTAGAAGTTTTTAAAACCTTCCTACAAAGCTTTCCAAATGCTCAATTATAGAAAGAATCAATTTATAAAATGTTTCTTCACAATGAGATCTGAACTTCAGATGGAGTTTTGCACCTAGTTCTTTCTCATTATCAAATTTTTTTGTGCTAATGATTTTGTGCCAGTGCCCAATAAATAATCTGTCAAGTGACAAAATGAAGTCTTTAACACTAGAAATAATAAGTATGCTTTCTTTGGAGTTCTGCATTTCTTGTGTTTATAACTGACACTCTTAGTGGGACACATTTAGTTCTATCACACTTAGAATCATGCTGCCTCACTGCTAAATCTGCCTACTTCCAGGTGCTCAGACCATTATACCTTTGTAGCCACTTAACGAATGGGCCAAGTTAACTTGAAAAACAAGACAGGTGAGTGTGTAGGACTGTTCATGGAGGAAGATGAGTATGACTTAGCAACATCACTGTAATAGCCAGAAATCCCGTCTATGCCAGACACAGGCAAAATGTTGCAGATTGACTGAACCACTGAAAAATAATCGTGTAAAACTGAAGTGGTAAAATAGAGTTTTCTATAGACTCTTCTACTCAGTCTATTCCACATAATTACAGAAACAATTACATGACCAATCTGGGTGATATCTTGATCATAATGTGACTAAGGGCTGTGACTCATTTACACCACAATTATGGGACCCTTTTATTTCTTCTGTGAACAACTGTTTTATGTTTTCCTTCAGGAATAAAGACCATTTGCTATAAAGCTACCTACTGAGCTTAATGTGAATTTTTTATACTATACCAAATGAGTGGAACTTTTGTCTTGCAAATTGTTCTCTCAATTAGCTTCAGCCCAAAAATGAATGATTTTTAAATGCTTAGCTTTTTTCTCTGAATCAAAATATGTCTCTCCTTTAAGAGCAGAGTCCCATGGCTTCTCACATTATACCAAAGAAAAAAAAACCAAAAAACCCTTTTCTCATCTTTCATCAGCCCCCATGGGCCAGCTGATTGGCCTCTGGGGCTCCTGCGACTTCAGGGTGGGCTTGTGTTGTCTACAGTGGAGACGGGTAACACACAAAGTCCAGTAAGTAACAACCCACCCCTGCTTTGGGGTGGAAATGTGCCTCAGCCACTAGGTACAAGGAGGAGCAGGGATTCAGGTACCACCTCCATCTGCTGAGGTGGCTCTGGTCTGTCCTCTGCATATGATGTTGCATTTGGCACATTCAAGCTAACAGGCCACCCCAAATTGGCTCATCTTCCTCGAATGGGCTCTCTCCATCCTACTGCCAGCATCACAGCACGGAGCTACTCCTCATTTTACAAGCAGAGATTGTTCAGGGCTGCATCGGCACCTGCTGCCAGGACCCTATCATGTGACTCAGGTCATGATACTCTGTACCAAGAGCAGTGCCTAAAGACCTTTCTCCTGTCACACCTGGGCAGAGTTGGGTTTTTTTTTTTTTTTTTTTGAAGTTTTCCAACTCCGGATTACTTACACTTCTCTTCCAAATACCCTATTTTACAACTAAAGATTCACCTGGATGACAAAATTCTCTCAGAAGTATAATTTTCTTCTAGGGGTCTAAATCCACAAGTCATTTAACACATTAACTGCCATGTGACTTGTATTTAACTCACACTAGTTTTGAGCCCCGGGCCTCGTGGAGCACATGTAACTCATATGTCTCTTTACCTTGGGAGCCACGTGGTACACAGGCAACTCCTGTGTCATGCTGTAGCATACATGTTACATGTGATGGGTGGCCCCAGCCTGCAGTTGGTTCATGAAAATCTTACTTGTTGATGTTCTTGTTACAGTTAATATTGACAATTTAATTGCATATAACTCACACACAGAAAACAATAAAAATAAATTTTTCATTAAATTAGAAAGGATTGTTTTGTTTTCAAAGTTGTTATTCTATTTTCATAATAAAACACCGTGCCCCCAAGAAAAAAAAATTTTTTTCTAGTGTGGCAGTCAATGTGTTAAACTCAGTAGAAATTATTCCACTAAAATTATTCTCTTTGTAATATTCAGGTTCACTGGGAAAATAATTAGGGAGTGAGTGTTCCGTGGTTTGTTCTCTACTAGGGCAGCCAGGAGGCCCCTGGGCTTGAGCCCTGCCAGGCAGGAAGAGTGATCAGCTTCGCCCCTTGGCAAAAGCCATCTCTTACAGTTCTTACAATGCCCTTGCACACGTGGAGGTATCATCATTCCTTTTGACAGACAGGAAAGCTGAGGTTTAGAGAGGTTAAGTAACTTGCCCAAGTCACACAGCTAGAATACAGAGCCAATTTCAAACTGTGGGCCCTCCGGCTCTAGAACCATTTGCTCTTTTCACACTGCTGTCTACAGTGAGGCCCCAGAAGGGATTCCTTGACCCAGGATTGTTAAACTGGGGTCTAAGGAAACCCCTGGATGAGTGCAGGATATCTATTTGAAATACAATTTTCCTTAAAATTTTTAAGAAAGGTTTGAATTTCTATTATCAAAAGGTTTTGTCACATGCAAGTTAAAGCAAAGCAAAGAATCAGAATTCAATGTCCCCAAGCCAGTCAATCTCTCTGTAGCGTGGTGTTTGTTTTTCCTTTTGTATTACAAAAGCTCAAAATGAAGAATATTTTCATGTACAGTAATGACTGGGAATTTTGATTTTGTGTGATACCGGGGAACTAAGAGGCTTTAGTGCTGTTGCTGCAATGTGAATCCTGCTGTCCTTGGCCTGTGAAGCTTTTGCTAGAGCTCAAAGCTGGGATTTCTCAGCAAGTTCTTGGAGGGTGACAGCTTGTTTCTGGGGGAAAAAAATCATTTCAAACCTTTAATTACCTAAAATACTACAGGTTGCCTCAAACTTTGCTGTCCTTGTGCTAAATGCTTTGTTTATGGACACCCGATTATGCTTGGCTCTAAAAAGCACTAAGAATTCTGATTTGTGTATCTGTGTGCATGTGCATGATTTTGTGGTCACTTATCTCTTAAAGAATCACCATTTAAAAATCATATTTTCTCTACATACCCACCAGAATGTCTAAAACTAAGAAATTTTGTCAAGAATGTAGAACAACTGGAACTCTCATACACTGTTGGAGTATAAGACTGTGCAACCACTTTGAAAAAAGGCCTGTCAGTGTCTTATAAAATTAACCATACACCCCCATGCCCTATGACCCAACAGTTCCACTCCAAAGCATTTACCCAAGGTAAACAAAGTGATAGTCACAAAAAGACTTGTCCAAGAATGTTCAAAGCAGCCCCAAACTAGAAACAGTCCTGGTGTCCATCAATAGGAATAGCAGATTCTCCATGCTGTGACAGATTGATGCAAAGGAATATTTTGAAAAGGGAAAAGTTACTGATACATACAATGTGGATGAATTTTGAAAACATTATGAGTGAAAACAGCCGAACACAAGAGTACACACTGTGTGAAGCTCTACTTTATGGCTAAATGATTCAGAACAGCGGTGACTCCTAGGCTGGGCAGGACAGGGGTGAAGGCAGGGAGAGACTGCACAGGGGAATAAGGGAACTTCTGGAAAGGTGAGGTCTGGTGTCTTGATGGGGTTGAGGCTATAGCATTGCATGCATTTGTCAAAACTCGAGGAAAGCTAGACTTAAGATGTGTACATTTCACTGTATGTAACTCCTACCTTAAAAAAAAAAAACCTGAAAACAAATATTAAATTCTAGTTAACGATAGGCATGTTGAAGTGACAAGGGGTGAAATGTACTGATGGTAGCAACTTTTGATAGTTGGCAATCTATCAAAATATAGATGGGGGAGATCGGAGGAGATGGCAGACTAGAAACAACCTGCACACACTGCTCTTAAAGAGAGGATTGAAAGTTGCAGGCAGATGCCTACCTGCAGATGGCTCTTCTTGAAAAGAGCATTGTAAAACTCTAGAGAAGCGATGGGGGACATTCAGAGTAAAGGAGAAGGTGATGGGGTGAGTCATTCAGCGAGATTGAAGGGAACTGTGGGGAGGCACCCACATGTGGGGAAGGTCAGGACGACAGAGCTCTAGGGCTCCATGCTCCCCCCAGGCACTGTGCCCAAGTTGTGAGGGGGCCCTCACCACCACCATAGACTTCTGGACTGATCAGCGAGCTGCTTGGAGTCTGTGTGGAGACATTACAGCAGAGAGTGGGTACAGCAGGGATTTGGTGGCTACTGATTTTGGGATTTTGCAGCCGACACCATCGTGAGCTCTGGCACCAGGAGCATGGCACCAGGTCTACATGGGGCTCACCTTTCCAACAGCAGCCTTCGCATAGCCCCTGCCCGGCTGGGGAGGAAGCAGGCTGAGTGGACACTCTCCTGTGTTGTGCCCTCTGACTGGATCCCAAGCACCTCTCCCCCACAACATGTAATCTGAGCAGAGGGGGCATCACTGGTGCCACAGACATCACTTGAGAAGACCTCGGCTTGGAATCCACAGTCTCAGTGCCACCAGAGCAGCATGGCACCGTTGTGGCTCCGCCTCCATGGACCTCGTGCTGCCAGAGCCACCTCCCACCCATGTGGCTCAACCTCTGCAGTTCCTGTGCTGCAGTCTGACCTCACAGCCCTGCCTGCACCCTGAGGTCCAATGCTCTGCCAGGGACTCCCCAGCCTTGAGCCGACATTACACCTGGACCTGTTTTGAGCAAATGCCCACAGCTCAGACATCCATGATCACTATGCAGATAGCTTCACCCAGCTGCCACTGTCACCTCCACAGGGAGACCCTGGGCAGAGCAATCACCCACAGTGCCAGCCTCCATGGAGAGGGTCTCACCCAGCCCCCAAACACAAACATCCAACAATGATCCGGGGAACAACACACCACCCCACACAAAGATCATCTAGCACCTGCTTGAACTGTGGCAATCACAGGGGAAAGGGACAAAACAGAACAGCTGTACTATAGGCTCTCAGTATCCCAGCCCCTCCCCCACCAGGTCAATATACCAGAGTAGGACACAAAAGTGCGATCTAGGGACTGCCATTTCTTCTATGTAGGAGAGTTAGCAGCAAAAGAGAATGAATACGTTCTGCCAACCTATCAACCCTGAGCTGAAAGAAGAGGATTCAGATGAGAAGAAATGAGCAAAAGAACCCTGGCAACAAGAGAAACAAAACAGTTCAACATCCCCAAAGGATCATGGTGGAGCTGCAGTTGTGGACCCCAACCAAAAGGAAATCGTCTTAATGGCAGAACTGGAATTCAGAACCTGGATGGCAAATAAGATGAATGGAACTGAAGAGAAAGTTGAAAGCCAACAAAAAGAAGCCAAAAAATCTTTCAGGAAATCAATGAAAAAATAAGAAAAAGTTGCTAAAAAGGTAGACAACATAAGAAAGGATATAATATAACTTAAAGAAATGAGTCACTTAGGGAATTTCAAAAAACAGCAGAAAGATTCAACAATACGTTAAAACAAGCAGAAAAAAAATCTCAGAGCTTGAAGACAAGGCTCTTGAGCTAACCCTGTCATTCAAAGATGCAGAAAAGAAAATAAAAAAGATGAACAATCACTTAGAGAAATATGGGACTCTGCAAAGTGAACTAATATTGAATTATAGGTATCTCTGAGGGAGAAGAAGAAAGAACAAAAAGCACCAAAAATTTATTTGAGGGAATTATCAGGAAAACTTTCCTAGTATTGCCAGAGATTCAGACTTCCAGATGCAAGATGGTCATCAGACATTGGGAATATTCATAGCAAATGGGATATCTCCAAAATACACAGTAATCAACATGGCCAAAGTCAAAATGAAGGAGAAAATTCTATAAGGAGCAAGACAAAAGCAACACCTAACCTACAAAGCAAAATCCATCAGGCTAATAGCAGAGTTCTCAGCAGAGACCTTACAAGTCAAAAGGGATTGGGGCCCCATATTCAGTATTCTTAAACAGAACAACAGCCAGCCAAGAATCTGTTATCCTGAAAAACAAAGTTTCCTAAATAATGGAGAAATAAAGACTTTTCTAGACACGTAAACACTGAGGGAATTTGTCATGACCAGACCTGACAGGAAATACTCTGAACAACATTATACATGGATCAGCAAAATAGATACCCACCAGTGTAAAATCACCCAAAACCTAAAGTTCATAGCTTATATAAAACAATAGCACAAGAGGGAAAACAAAGCAATAAGGTACTACACAAAATAATGGAAAGAATAGCATCCCACGTATAAATACTGTCACACAATGTGAATGATCTGAATGCTCCACTCAAAAGACAGACTTGCTGAATGGATGAAAAAACAACCCAACTATCTGCTGTCTCCAGGAAACACATCTAACCCACAAGGACTCCAGGTGAAGGGATGGAAGAAAATATTCCATGCAAACAGAAATCAAAAGAGAGCAGATGTAGCCATTCTCATATAAGATTAAATTGACTTTAGCAATGGTAGAGAAAGACAAAGATGGTCACTATATAATGGTAAAGTGCACAATTCAACAAGAAGAAATAACCCTAAATATATATGCGCCTAACACTAGAGTTCCCAGATTCAGAAAACAAATTCTACTAAATATAAGCAAAGAAATAAATGGAAGTATCATAATTGCTGCAGACTTCAACACCACCAACAGAGCTGCATGGATCATCAAAGCAGAAAATAAACACTGGACTTAGATGGAACTCTAGAACAAATGGACCTAGCAGACATTTATAGAACATTCTTTGCAGAAACCACTGAATATACATCCTTCTCATCAGCACATGGGACATTCTCCAAGACTGATCATATCTTGGGCCACAAAACATGTCTCAACAAACTAAAAAAAAAAATTTGAAATCATACCATGTATCTGCTCAGACCACAGTAGAATAAAACTAGGTATCAATTCCAAGGGAAACATTCAAATCTACACAAAGTTATGGAAATTCAACAACCTTCTACTGGAACAATCCTTGGGTGAATGATGAAATTAAGATGGAAATCAAAAGATTTCTCAAACTGAACAACCAAGGGGACACAAGCTATCAAATTCTATGGAATTCAGAAAAAGCAGTCCTAAAGGGAAAATTCATAGCCTTAAATGACAACAAAAGCCAGAAAGATCATAAATTAACAAATTAATGTTTTTAATTGTTGAAATAGAAAAGAAAGGACCTAAATAAGCTCAGTCAGAAATGAAAAAGAAGATACAACTGATAGAAATACAAAATATCATCCATGAATACTACAAAAATCTCTATGCACATAAACTAGAAAATGTAGAGAAAATGGACAAATTCCTGGAAACACATAACCTCTCAAAATTCAGTCAGGAAGAAACAGAACTCTTGAATAGACCAATAATGAACAGGGAGATCAAAGCAGTAATAAAAAAATCTCCCAACAAAAAAAGCCCCAGCCCAGATGGATTCACAGCTGAATTCTACCAGACCTTCAAAGGAGAGCTGTTACCCATACACAGAAATTATTCCATAATGTGGAGAAGGAAGAAATCCTCCCCAACTCATTCTATGAAGCCAGTATCACCTTGATACCAAAGCCAGGAAAGGACACAACAAAAAAAGAAAATTACAGACCAATATCCCTTATGAATATAGATGCAACAATCCTTAATAAAATACTAGCAAACTGAATTCAACAGCACATTAAAAAAAAAAAAAAAGATCCACCATGATCATGTGGGCTTCATTCCAGGGATGCAAAGATGGTTCAACATGAGTAAATCAATGTGATTCACCACACAGAAACAAAAGCAAACACCATATGATCACCTTAATACAGATGCAGAAAAAGCACTCAACAAAATTCAGTACCCTTTCATGAAAAAAACCCTCAACAAACTAGGCATACAAGGAACATACCTTAAAATTATAAAAGCCATATATGACAGGCTCACAGCCAACATCATACTGAATGGGGAAAAGTTGAAAGCAGTCCCCCTAATAACTGGAACAAGATAAGTGTGCCCACTGTCACCACTTCTATTTGACATAGTACTGGAGGTCCTAGCCAGAGCAATCAGGTAAGAGAAACAAATAAAGGGTATCTAAATCAGGAAAGAAAAGGCCAAACTGTAGCTTTTTGCTGATGATATGATCTTCTATCTAGAAAATCCCAAAGACTCAACCAAGAGACTCCTGGAATTGATAAATAAATCCAGCAAATTCTCAGGTTACAAAAATCAATGTACACAAAACAGTAGCATTTCTGTAAACCAAACTGAAAGTCAAACTGAGAGTCAAATAGAAGACTCAATACAATTTACAATAGCTACAGAGAAAATAAAAAAACTTAGGAATACACTTAACAAAGGAGGTGAAAGGTCTCTACAAGGAGAACTATGGAACACTGATGAAAGAAATCCCAGATGACACAAAAAAATGGAAAAACCTATTATGCTCATGGATTGGTAGATTCAACATTGTTAAAGTGTCAATATTGTCCCAAATGATTGACAGTTTCAACACAATCCCCATCAAAATACCTACATCATATTTCACAAATCTAGAGCAAATAATTCTATGCTTCATTTGGGACCAAAAAAAAAAAAAAAGCCTGAATAGCCACAGCAATCTTAAGCAAAAAGAACAAATCTTGGAGGCATCATTACCAGGGTTTCAAATTATACTACAAGGCTATAGTAACCAAAATATCATGGTAGTGGCACATAAATAGAGACATAGACCAATGGAACAGAACAGAAAACCCAGATATAAAACCACCTACCTACAACAAACTGATTTTTGTCAAAGCAAACAACAACATATGCAGGGGGAAAAAAATCCCTATTCAAGAAATGGTGCTGTGAAAATTGGATAACCACATGGAAAAGAATAAAACAGGGCTCCTGTCTCTCACCACTTACAAAATTAATTCAAGATGGATAAAAGACTCAAATGTAAGGCATGAAACCATAAAAATTCTAGAAGAAAATGTAGGAAAAACTCTTTTAGCCATCAGCCTAGGCAAAGAATTTATGACTAAGACCTCAAAGGCAATTACAGCAACAACAAAAATAATTTGGACTTGATTAAATTAAAAAGCTTCTGCACAGCTGAGTAAATAATCAACAGAGCAAATAGACAACCTACAGAATGGGAGAAAATATTCACAAACTATACATCTAATAAAGGCCTAATGTCCAGAATCTACAAAGAACTCAAATCAGCAAGAAAAAATGAACAACCCAATTAAAAAGCTGGCAAAAGACATGAACAGAAGCTTTTCAAAAGATGGCCAAAAAACATGAAAAAGTGCTCAACATCACTAATCATCAGGGAAATGCAAATTAAAACCACAATGAGATATCACATTATCCCTATCAGAATGGCCTATTATTAAAAAGTAAAAAAAAAAAAAAAAGAAATAGATGCTGGCGTGGATGCAGAGAGAAAGGAACACGTATACACTGTTGGTGGTACTGCAAATTAATACAACTTCTATGAAAAACAGTATGGAGATTTCTCAAAGAACCAAAACTAGACCTACCATTCAATCCAGCAATACCACTACTGGGTACTTACTCAAAGAAAAAGAAGTCATTTTATAGAAGAGACATCTACACTCGAATGTTTATTGCAGCACAATTCACAATCACAAAGATGTGGAATTAATCTAAGTGCCTATCAATTCATGAGTGGACAAGGAAAATGTGGTATACGTATACCATGAAGTACTACTCAGCCATAAAAAGAAATGAATTAATACCTTTTACAGCAGTTTGGATGGAACTGGAAACCATTATCCTAAGTGAAATATCTCAGAATGGAAAAATAAATACCACATGTACTCTCTAATAATTTGCAAGTAATCAGTGGGCACAAATGGGCATGGAGAGAAGTAAAAGTAAAAGTCATTGGAAATCAAGAAGGTGGAGGGGGAGGAAGGGTGAGGGAAGGTGTAAAAACCTACCTAACAGATACAATGAATACTATTTGGGTGATGGGCACACTAATAGCCCTGACTTAAGCATTATAAAAGCTATCCATGTAACAAAAACATTTGTGCCCCCTTAATGTTAATATTTTGAAATAAAAAAGGGAGAAACTTTTTATAATAAAAAGGTTTTTGTTCTTTAAAAAGGAATAAATATAGATAGATGACTAGAGTGATACATGGACATACAATTGAGAAAAATGCTAATTGTAGTAGGAGGTAGATACATGTGTGTTCACTTACAATTCTTCCCACTGTTCTATATGTTTAAAAGTTTTCATAATAAAGTATTGGTAAAATTATATGTTCAACTGAGTATATGGACTGATGGCTAAAAATTGGAAGTGTGAAGTATGATTTCAAAATCTGTGAAAATAAGATGAAATGTTTGGAAATTGAAAATAGCCTGAAACTGAGTGAGGTTAGTGAAATGTCATGGCCCCTGGGACTGCCTACGTGAGCCTGGGCATGAGGTGATGCACCACTTCAAACCATAACTAGGGAATCACAGACAGCAGCTGTCAATCTAAGAAGTGTTAGATTTACTTAGGTGACTATTTAAAACATTGATTTTTATGAATTATGGAGTTGCAAATGAACTTAAATCTTAACATCTCTTGTGGGAGAAAAACTCTGAGAAAGAACATGAAAACATCCCTGTTAATATGATATATTCAAATCAACCTTTAAAAAAAAACCCCTAAGAAACCCAAAAAATTATGGGACTTTTTAGCAATTAAAATGAGTCAAGCCAAGATCAGTACAATAACAAAAAAGTAAGCAAACAAATACTGGATGCCTCCTTCAACATTCATTTCAGAATTACCTTGGGAAGGTGAATAGCATTAGGTAGAAATGTTGGCTTTTGCCATTATTAACTGAAAAAGTTAAAGGCATCAGAAGTCCCAATTAAATGACCAGATATCCCAGTATGCAAGCCTCTGGGGGTCATCCTCACTGCTTCCTTCTCTCTGCTCCCCGTGTCCAGGTCGTCATCCGATCCTGTTAAATCTCTTTCCTAAATACCTCTGTGATCTCCTGCTTCTCTCCACGGCCAGAAGGCAGGCTACCACTGGCTCCCATCTGAACTCAGCAATACCGCCCAACCCTGTCCGCTCTAAACTCTTCAGCCAGCGTAAGCTTGCAAAACTGTATAATTAATCCTGTCACTCTCTTGCTTAAAGCTCCCACTTCCCATTAGTCTTAGGGCCAACTCCTTATGGTAAGTTGGTTATGAGGCTCTGCCAGGCCCCTACCAGCTCTCCAGCTGCACTTCTGACCCCTGCCACGCTCAGCTTCCAAGCCACACTGGCCTCCTTTCCACCCCCCTCATCCTCCCATGCCCTGTACTACCCTTACTGCCTTTTCACATGCCACTCTCAGAAAGCTTCCCAATCCACTCTCTTTCTTTTGTCTATTTGTACCCCAGATCTTAGCTCTAATGTGATTTTCATGGGGAAGCTTTTCCAGGTATTTCCTGTCCATCCCAGTCTCTTCTGTCACATGCTCTCAACGGACTATTTTGTTATCGTATTTTTCACAGTTCATAACTTTGTACCTATTTTACTGATGTCTGTTCCTCCACCAAACTATAAGTCCCAGGCAGGCAGGGGTTACATCTAATTTGATTACTTTTATATACCCAGTGCTTAATGCAGTGCCTGGCACGCAGAAGCTGATAAATATAAGATGAATCTGTAAGAGACTGAGATTGACCAGGCTCTTTTCCTTCTAGCTGTGATGACTACACTGTTATTAATGATTTGGCCATCATCATTTGCTCTTCATTGGTTTTATTTAATACTTATGTCTCTAAAGACATTAATTTGCAAAGTGTTTGGCAGTAAAATAGTGACAAAGACGTTTCCATAAAATGTGAGATTTTTTTTTTTTAAAGCAAAATGGTATTGACTAAAAATACATCCATTTGCTCAGGCAGTGCCAAATATCTGACAGGCAAAGAGTTAGCATGGTGAAAACTGAGGCCAAATATCTGGATGCACCTTTGCCCCCTGGGTTGGTTCCGAGCTTCTCAGAGATTCTTTGTTATGTTTCTCATTGTATTCAATGGAATGGTAAAAATGGTAGATATTGTTTAAAAAACAAAGAGATTTTTCACATCCATATATACAATGGCAATGAAATGGGAAGTGATTTTAAAATACAAAATTATGCATGGCTATAAAGCCAGAAGAATGCTGGCTTTGATGGAAGAAGATTTTGATAAAGTTTTCAAACTGAGATTTACATTGTTTCGTTGTTTTGAGTCCCCCCCTTCCCCGCAAATATTATGAAAAGAGGTAAAAACCTGGTTAAGATAAACAAAAGTACTGTTCACTTAAATAATCAGTGTAGCTTACAAAGCTGACTTGTTAAGCACTTCTTTTTTTCAGACTGAACATTCTTGATCCACAACTTCATGACGGAATTGAATGCTTTCGTGTATGTGACAAGACTGCTTTGATGAAGTGGGGTTCGAATGCTGGATGAAGAGATTTGATCACAGGAACTGAGTCATTTGAGACCCTCCCTTCATTTACATGTAATGACAATGACAGCCCGAGTGGTACAGTACAGAACATCTTTGATCATCTCCCTGTACTGAAAATACTTTGATGAATATCTTCTCAAAAAAGTAAAAAGATCTGATGCATAGATCAAAGATCTGTTCATTCTTTTCAAAGAGCACTTGAAGAGACACTTCTCAAAATTCCCACCCAAGCAGCCCCCAAACACCAGAACAAAATACCTCATGTGACATTCTGGGTCCCTGTCCTCAGCAGTTGCCTTTACACAGCTCCTATGGCCACAGCAAGCTGTTGCCATTCTCATGTATTCTGAGTTCTCAAAAATCCTCCAGCACCAAGACAGAGAAGAGAAATTGTAAGGATGCTCATCCTGATGGCTGGCGTCACATCTCTCCACTTCAGTACATTTTATGAGTCTAGTAGACTCGGGACAACAGCAACTCTCCCCTTTTATCTTAATGGGAATTGAAAATGTTATTTGTATCAAAGCAACATGCGTTTGATATAGATGAAAGTGCTTATGAATTTTTAAGATTACACAAGATTAGAAAGAAAAATCCCAAGCTGTTTTTTTTTCTAGATCATTTTCTATATTCAAGACAAGCATAAGCTTATCTTCTGCTGTTAGATATTTTCCTGGGAAAAGCTTTAAGCATCACCTTCCCGCACAATGCTGCATCTATATGTTCCCATATCACTGGTGTCCCTCGGTCAAAACTTTCCTCACCTCCCAGTGCTTGTGCCCACTGGCTCTACGTTCAACGCACATTTGCAAAAGCCTTTACAGAGAAGTACTCTCATTATCAAGCCCAGTTATAATCTTCGTGTCCTTATCTCATAGAAAAACACTTAATTCAAGCTACTATTCAGGCTTAAGCGTTTTATCTCCTTTCCCTTGTCCAGTTTCAACCTAATGGCTTTCAAATACCTACTTCACTTCATAACTGGCAAATATTGAGTTTTCTAATATGGAAATATGATATAGCCATGGTTCTCAAACTTAAGCATGAATGAGAATCACCTGTAGGGCTTGTTAACACAGACCAGAGTTCCCAGGTGAGGCTGAGGTTCCGGTCTGGGGACCACACTGTAACACATGGAGACTTCATAGTCCAAGTGGGGTCAGTGAACCAGGGGCATTAGTGATATCTGGAGCTTGTTAAAACTACTGACTCTCAGGCTCTCTCCAGACTTACTAAATCAGAATCTACGTTACAACATTTAATGTCCAGGTGATGTGATTACACATTACAATTTGAGAAACACCGACACGGTGGAAAAATCGTAGGTTTTGGCAAAAGATCTTTTGATACCTCCATTTCCAGTTGTATAAACCCAGGAACTTGAGAGCTTCACTGAGTCTCAGTTTCCATACTGGTAAATGGGGACCAATACCTACTACATTAGTCAGATTCTCCAGAGAAAGAGAACTGATAGGATATACATATACACAGAGAGAGATAAGAGGGGATTTCTTATGCAAAGCAGCTCACACAATTATGGAGGCTGAGAAGTCCCAGGATATGCTGTCTGCAAGCTGGAGAACCAGGGAAGCCTGTGGTGTATGTCCCAGAGTCTAAAAGCCTGAGAGCCAGGAGTCTGATGTCCCATCTCAAAAACAGCAGATTTGTCCTTCCTCGGCCTTTCTGTCCCTGCCCTCTGCTGAGTGTATGGTGCCCACCACACTGGCGAGGGCAGAACTTCCTTACTCAGGCCACTGATTCCAATGCCAATCTCTTTGGGAAATACCCTTCACAGACATAACCCCAAATGATATTTTACTGGCTATGTGGGTATCCTTCAACCCAGTCAAGTTGACACCTGAAATTAACCATTACACTTACTTTTTAGGATCTAAGAGGATGGAATGAAATAATACCTGCAAAGTGCCTAGCCCAGGGGCTCTCAAGCTGGTCTTTGTATCAGAATCAGCTGGAGGGCTTGGTTGTACAACATCTTGCTGGGCTCCACCCCATAACTCTGTTTCAGTAGACTTGGGTGGGGAGCTGAGAATTTGCATTTCTAGCAAGTTCCCAGGTGAGGCTGAGGCTGCAGGTCCAGCAGCCAGACTTTGAGAACCACTGGCCTGGCCCACAGTGGGGCCCAGATCATACTGGTTCCCTTTGCCTTCTCTTTCATAAGTGTATTGTTTGTTGAGAATCTGGATTCAGTGATGTTTACATTGCTTGCTATTTCAGGACTGATTCTAGTTTAATTTCCTCTGAAGCTCCATGTTGCACATGTGTGGTGTGCTCTGCTGAGCACTTTACATGGAAGTAGCACACTGTGTTCCTCCCTTTTATGCCATCATTCCTCCAGCCTGTGTCCCCTCGCTGCTTAGTAACAAACACAAACTTACACATAAACAGTTTCAGAAAGAAATTGCATTTTGCTTAAATAATGTAGGGAGAAGGCAGAAAAGGAAGGTCCAAAGAGCCTGAGTGCAGCCATTTTGGCCGATACCAGACCTAACCAAACAAGGAAGTCCCCAGCCCGGACCACCTGAGGATGGATGAATTATAATACTAAGCCGGATGCCTTACAAACTGTGTTTACACTTCTGTGGCAGGAATTTATGATTAACCTTTATGGCCTGCCCACAAGACAATGCTGAGCATATATGGGGTTTGTGAACATTTAAAACCATTACCATTGCCCTATAAAGGGCCACCCTCCTGCTTGGGAAAGGACCCCACCTCTGTCTATGGAATAGGATCTGTTGTCTCTCTCTTTTTCAAACTTTCTGCTAGTTGGCTTGCTCTTGAATTCTTTTCAGCATGAAACCAAGAACCCACTTGGCGAATTCAGGGGGCTTTCCACCCTTCATTGGGACACCCCCTGCATCAAAAGTTTCTTGTTCTTAAAGAATTGTCCATGACTGATGGCACTTTTGCTTAACACTTTCATGTGTAAACGCATATGACTGCTAGATTTTGTCAAGACAATGAGGGAATTACAAAGATCTAGTAATTTCTCACCCCTGTTATACTAGCACTCAACAGAGTCATTAAACTACTTAATGACACCAGGGCTTCGGTGCACTCTGATTAGCATAAGATAGAATTGATCCTCAGGCCCAGCGCTTAGTAAACCAGGTCCCCCAAGGGCTAACACACAGGCAGGGACAGCACAAAGGAAAAATCACTAATAACCAGAAGAACATAAAATAGTTTTATCACTGTGTGTCCTGAGGTTCTGAAAAAATGCTGTTCATTAGAATCTTTGTTTACATTTTGTGAACAATCACCCCCAAGAGGAAAAGGGCATCTCTAATTGAAACCTCATCTTCTAATTCAACTCAAGAAATATTTATTGGGCCTTGAAGGCCAAGATGGTTGTTAGGTCCCAGTCTCTGTTGTGAAGGGATTTATTGTCTAATAAGGGACAGAAACAAGTGCTGTCACAACGAATTTACTCATTTGGTAAGTGTTTGTTAAGCATATACTGCGTGCTAGGCAATGTCCTAGGCACTGGGGATGTGACCAAGAACAAAAGAGAAAGCTCTGGCTCCCGGGGAAGCTAGTGCCCAAATACAGCATTCCTCAAAGGGTTAAGACATTAAGCTTATGGCATTCCCAAATTTGACACCAAATAACCTTGCATCACACGTTTAAGCTGTGAACTTAGCTAAAATCTTAAGCCCCCCAGCTGACTGAATACACCCGTTTCTGGCCACGGGCACCCCAGAAAAACCATAAAGCTGAGCTGCTGGCCAGGAGAAGGGAGTTCAGAAGCGCATCGGGTCATGCCCCCTCCCTTCTTGGAGATAGGCTTTGTAACAATAAAATGCTAAATCATTAACAGGCCTAGCACTATACATGACAATGCTTAAACACACCTGCAAGGCCATCAATTTACTCCACAGATCACTTGAGTTTGGTAGTCTGGTGGCTTGTCTCCGATTAACAGACATTCTTAAGTTAAAACATTCCAAGCCTTTAGAAAAAACTTCATTTCTTTAACCAATTACAAATCAAAGATCTTTAAATCCACCTATAACCTGTAAGCACCCCCGCTTTGACATGTCCTGCCTTTTGGGGCCAAACCAACGTACTCACCCTCCACATACTGAGTTAGTGCCTCACGTGTAATCCTGTCTCCACGAATGTAAAACCGAACTGCAACCCAGCTACCGCGGGCACGTTTTCTCAGGACCTTTTGAGGCCACGTGCTCCGGGCTAGTCACACACATTCGGCTCAGAATAAACTTCTTTAACTTATTTTACAGACTTTGGGTTTCTGTCCATTCACAAAGCCATTCCTAGTCCTAGGCTGCCTGTCTGAAGGCTCATGCTGCCTGTGAAGAAATCCTAGCAAAGGAGACCAGTCACCTAATTGGGTCTGGAAATGCTCCGTTAGAAAAGAAGACCCGAGGCGGGTATTATCAACACTCCTGCCTGTGCCCTGAAAAAAGGAAACAGAATGGATGAATCAAACAGCATTTATAATTTTTAAAAAGTATATCAATCTCATGTGACATGGGCAGATATTTTTTTTCCTTTCCAGACAGGGTAAGAGGTGCCACCCAAGCCCAAGCCGGAGCACCGTTCCTAGACAGACTGTTGCGGCTGTGGCTCTTCCTTCCCGTCAGCGCGTCCCGGGCTGTGAGAGGCGGTCTGTGCCAGCAGGCCAGCTGCAGGAGCACATTCCGGGCAGATTGAACTTCGTGGGGTGGCCTGGCTGAGGAGAGGGAGACAGGCACAGATGGCAGCAGACGAAGCCATGAGACACATTCTCACTCTCCACTAAGAGATTTTATTTCCTCTCTCCCAGCTCTTCAGTTTGGCAGACTCTGGTACTAGTACGCTAAAGATGGATCAGAAAAACACATCTGAAATTCCTGTCTGAATGGAGGAATTTAAATACTTTTTATTAAAGTTTTGGTCCTACCCAGGTGACAGTTTATTTGGGATCATTTAGACTGGCCCACCCATCTAACCTGAGCCTCCCTGGCCGGGGCTGTGTTAAGTCTTCATCGCCAGAGTTTCCCGCGGCAGCACGCCTATCCTTGGGCCTTCAGGCTCCCTTAAGAGATAAAACTAGCCCTCATGACACCGCGGATGAGGTCTATTTCAAAGAGAAGGCAGTGCAGTACAAGCTTAGGGGACTGTTTACCACCCTACAAAAACAACTGCCAGTAGAGCGTTCTAGAAACACAGCTGAGAGCTTCATTAGTGGCCACATCAGGGACAATAGCACAGCAAACTGTCACATTATATAGCAACTATTTTGAAAGTTTCCTGAGAAAAACAGCTGTGTCCTCTGGGAACTGTTATACTGTCTAAAATCCACATTAACAATGCAATTTCTCAAGAATTACAGATCCCAGAGCTGAGAATGTGTGAGTGTGTGTGACTCTCTGGTTCTGTCCGCAGTCCGCAGGCAGCTAAGATACGTTATAGCGGGAAGCGGCTGAGGCCCAGTGGCAGAGATTTGCCCAAAGGCACAGAACTGGTCAGAGTGTGTCTGCTGCCTTGTCATCAACCTTCAGTGCTCAAGATTCAGTGGTAAATATTTGGGTAAATATTAGAGAAAATGAAAGGGCAGCCTTTCAAAAAATCACTGGAAAGTCTCTAATCCCACAATTTCCCCAATAACAGCTAAAGATCAGTCCTGTGAGCTCTCTCTCTGCTCACAAGCACCCTGCTGGGTTCTGTTTTCACAACAGCTAAAAGGACCCCCAACAGACAGAAAGGAAATACACATTTTTCTCTTTACATTCACCAGCTCACTGCCTTTTAGAATCTGTTTTACAGCCCAGGAAATTCCTGAATGGACATTAGGAGGGACAAATGCCAGGCCTGAGGTTCCTGCCCAAAATAGTATCTTTTTTTTTTTTTTTTTTAAGAGTAATATAATTTTATTCATATCATTAACAAACACACAAACAGGAGACTGGTTTCTTTCACGCACATACGACATATATGAAATAAACAATTTCAGAAAACTTGAGTTCTCAGTCCATATGTCTGTAATTTTAAAGAAAATTGTCTTGATTTTCTGTGTGAATAAGCCATAAGAAATGATAAAAACACAGAAACATTGACACAGCTCACTATAAATTGTGACTGTAAACATTATACTGTAAATGCTTTGTAGTTTTTCCCCCAATAAAAAAGGAAAAAAAAAAATAATAATAATATGCATTCATTTGCCACGAGGGGTTTTCTCAGAACTTCTTAACATTTTCAGAAAATACTACATTTAGCAATAAAATGCATAAATTATTTTCCTTGTCTATTAGGCAAGATTGCTATAACAGTTAACCCCAGTGGCCAAAATCGTATCTTAAGGGCAAGATTGCTGACAAGATCTTTGACATCCAACAGCCATGTCTGTTGTCATCTGCCTGCCTGCCTAGAAGAAAGGAAGGCGTGGATACAATAATTCACAGTACCCTGTTAATTCAGCTACAGCCATAAATCATTTTTACCCCTTTTACAATTCCTAAATAAAAAGCCTGAATACTTGGTTCTCTCTGCCAACACTGTCTCCCTCTCTTTCACAGTGTTGGCCCTTTTCCACATGGGAAAAGTAAAATAAACTTCTTCTTTCTATCCTAATTTTTGTCTAGAAAAATCTTTCTCAAATCCCACATGCACTAGCTCACACCCTAAACTTACACCCTTACAGATTTTTTTCCCTAATTTCTTTAAAACACATATGTGTTTAAGGCAAAAACAGACATTGTTTTGTGGGGTTTACAATGTAAGCACATGTAATATATATGAAAACTATAGCATAAATAAGAGGGAAATGAATCTTATTGGATCTTATCTTATTATCTAAATGGATCTTGCAGTTGCAAAGGTTTCTGTGTTTCGCGTGAATTGGTACAAAGGATAAGAAAACTATAAAGTTAAAGATGTATATGGTAATCCCCAGAGCAACCATTAAGAAAATGCAGAGAGATTTAATTAAAAAGCCAATAGATAAATAAAATAGCATTTTAAAAATTACACAAATAATCTAAAAGAAGGCTTGTATAAAAGAACAGAGAAATAAAAACAAAACAAAATACAGGCACAAACAAAAAGCAAATGGTGAAATGTTAGACCTCAATCCAACCATGTCAATAATTACATTAATTGTTAGTGGACTAACCACTCTAAATAAGACGCAGAGATTGTCAGAACTGATTAAAAAAATCAAAACCCAATGATATGCTCTCCATAAAAAAAGCATCTTAAATAGACACAGATTGAAAGTTAAATGGATGGAAAAGGATACATCATGCAAACAAATAAGCATAAGAAAGCTGGAGTGGCCATATTAATATCAAATAACATAGATAATAAGATAGAGAATGTCACCAGATATAAAGAGGAACAATTTATAATTCATCAGAAAGACATAACAATCTTAAATGTGTATTACTTAACAACAGAGCTTCAAAGCACATGAAACAAAACTTGATAGTATTAAAGGCAGAATAGATAAGTCCACAATCCTAGTTGAAGGTCTTAATACTCCTCTTTCCACCTTGATAGAACTAAAAAAATTAGTTTTAATAAAAACATAGATGATATGAAGAATGCAATTAATTACCTTCACTTCACTGATATTTATAGAACATTCCACCCAACAACTGAAGAATACGCATTCTTCCCAAATGAACTTGAAACACTAAGACAGACCTTAATCTGGGTTATAAAACAAGTCTCAGGAAGTTTAAATGGATTGAAATCACACAAAGTATGTTCTCTGACCATAATGGAATTAAATTAGAAATTAACAGAAAAATATCTGTAAAATACCCAAATATTTAGAAACTAAAACAGTAAAAAACTTCTATTAATTAATAAGCCTTGGACCAAAGAAGAAATCAAAAAGGAAATTATAAAGCATTTTGAACGGAATGAAAATGAGAACACAACTTTGCAGGAAAGAGTTAAGATAACAGGCCTGAGGTTACTATCCTTAGAAGAGCCTGTTTGTGGGGTTGGCCATTGGCTGGAGTTTGGGAACTTGATTTTTGTAGTGTTCCCTACACTGAGACCCATCTAGGGCACTGATAACTGCTTTCTTTCTGGGAGATAGGAATTTTTGTATTTGTGGCTAGTTGTTGTGCTTATGTCACCAGTTCCCAATAAAAACTTTGGAGTTTGAGTCCCTGGGTGAAAATATCACACAGATATTGTTGTAGCCTGTTGCCTGTAAAAAGGAGCCAGTTCTCTGTGACACCATCTGGGGAACAGAAGGGAAGAACATTAGCATGTTTTCTGGATGCCTGATGTGTCTTTTCCCCTTTCTGATGGTTGGAACACAATATAGCCATGAGTCCAACTACTTTTGAATCCTGAGTCTTTCTAGTGAATCACCAAACATACGGGTGGTCTTGGGACCACCCAAACAACAACGTAACATTTTTGAGATGCGGCAAGGCAATACTTACAGGGAACTTTATAGCACTAACATAAAAAAGACCTCTGCTTTCATCTTTAAAAACTAGAAAAAACCAAATTAACCTGAATTAAGAAAAAGAAGGGAAAAAATACAGATCAAATTAGTAATCAGTATAATAGAACACAAAAAAACAAGAAAGAAAATCAGTGAAACCGAAAGTTTCAAGCCTAGATGAGGAATTCTATGAAACATTTAAGTAATAAGTAATGCCAATTCCAAAGTTCCTCCAAAAACTTGAAGAGGAAGTAATAGAACTTCCCCACTCATTCTATGAGGCTAGCATTACAGTGATTCCAGAACTAAAGACATTACAAGAAAAGTAAATAGACCAATATCCCACATCAACGTAGATACAAAAATGCTTAACATTTTGGCAAATCAAATCCAACAATGAAAAGGATAATACATTGAGTGGGGTTTATACCAAGAAGCAAAGGTTGATTTAACATGTGAAAATCAATCAATGTAATTCACCATATTAACAGACTAGATGAGAAAAAATATGATCATCTCACTAGATTAAAAAAATGCATTTAACAATATACAACATCCATTCCTGATTTAAAAAAAAACTCATCAAACCAAAACAGAAAGACACTTCCTCGACCTAATAAATATTTTATACAAAAACCCTACAGTTAATATCGTATTTCATGGTCAAAGAATGAATTTTTTCCTCTAAAATCTGAAATAAGCCAATGATATCTGCTTTATCACTTCTTTTCATCACTGTAATGGAAATTCTAGAAAAAGAAAGGAAAAGTATCTAGTTTGGAAAAGAAGTAATAAAACTATGTTTATTTGCAGATGATATAATTGTCTATTTAGAACATCTGATAGAATCTATGAAAAAGCTACTAGACATAATGTTGTAGGACAGAAAAATCAACATAGTGAACTGAACTGTATTTTTATGTAGCAAAAATGAGCAATCAGAAATTAAATTAACAATACCATTTCAGTAGCATCCAAAAATATGTAATACTCTGAAATAAATCTGACAGAAGATGGATAAGACTTGACACTGAAAACCACAAAACATTACAGAGAAAAATTAAAGAAAACCTAAAAAATGGAGAACTATACCACGTTAATGGATCACAAAACTTAATATTGTTGAAGATGCCAATTTTTGCCAAATTGTTCAGTTGCAATCTTAATCAAAATTTCAGAAGGCATTTTGTAGAAATTGACAAATTGATTCTAAAATTCATATGGAATGCAAAGGACTAGAACAGCCAAAACAATTTTGAAAAAGAACAACTTTGAGGATTTACAGTACCCGACTTCAAGATTTATTATAAAGCTATAGTAATCTCAACAGCATTGAGATAGACAAATGGGTCAATGGAACACAATACAGAGGCTAGCAATAAAAACCACATATGTATGGCCAATTGATTTTTGACAAAGGCACAAAGGCAATTCAATACAGAAAGGATAGTCTTTTCATCAAATGATGCTGTAATGATTGGGTATTCAAATGCAAGAAAAAGGAACTTTAATTTATACCTTGCTCTGTGTAAAAATATTAACTCAGAATGGATTACTTATCTAAATATAAGAGGTTAAACTATAACTCTTGTAAAAGAAAACATCAGAGAAAGTCTTTGTGACTTTTCATTACCAAAGAACTTAGACATAACCAAGTTATGATCCATAAAACACTCATAAATTGGACTTCATAGTACTTCTGCACTTTGAAGGACACTGTTAAAAGAACGAAAAGACAAGTCACAGATTTGGAGAAAATATTTGCATGTATCTGAAAAGGACTTTTATCCAGAATATATAAAGAACTTTCACAATTCAACAATAAGGAAACATACAACCCAATTCAGAAATGAGCAAACTACTTGAACATAGACTTCACCAAAGAAGATATATAGAGAGAAATAAATACATGAAAGATGCCAAATGTCATTAGTCATTAGAGAAATAAAAATCAGGACCACAAAGAAATACCATTGTATAATTATGAGAATGTCTAAAATTAAAAACCAACTCCAAGTGTTGGCTAGGATGTTTGCAACTTGAATTCTCATATACAACTGTTGGGAATGTAAAATAGTAAAAATACTTCGGAAAACAGTTTAGCTGTTTCTTAAAAAGTTAAACATGCACCTACCATTTGCTACAGCTATCTACCCAAGAGACATGAAAGCATACGTCCATTCAAAGATTTTTACAGACTGTTCAAAGCAACTTCATTTATAATAACCAAGCCTGGAAACATGCCCATCAACAGATAAACAAATAAACAAACTGTGGGATAGTAATGCAACAGAATAGTGCTGACCAATAAAAAGAAATGAACTACTAAAATCCGTTGAATTGTACACTTTAAATGGTGAATTGTATGGGATGTGAATTATATCTCAGTAAAGCCATTATGATGAAAAAGAAATGAACTAATGATAAATGCAACAGCATGGGTGAATCTCAGGGTCATTATGCTGAGTGAAAAAAGCCATAAAAAAGGGGTACATACTCATGTATAATTCTAAATACATAAACTTCTAGAAAATAGAAACCATTCTATGGCGATCAACAGTTGCTCAGAAATGGCGGGAGGCAAGAAGGGCCAGGAGGGAAGGAGCACAAAGGGGCCCAACGATGCTCTTGGGGATACATTGGATATGTCCATCCTGTGATTGTGGTGCTGGCGTCATGGGTGCATACGTATAACAAAGCTTATCAAAGTGTATGCTTTAAACATGTGCGGTTTAATGCATGTCAGTTACTCCTCAGTGAAGCTGTTAAAAAAAAATAATGATCTGAGGTTTTACCTAAGAAGCTAGAAAAAAAGAGCAAACTAAACGAAAGTGAGTAGAAGAAATGCAGGAAATAATAAGGGCAAGGACAGAAAGCAACAAAATAGAGCACAGATTATCAATAGAGGGAATTAATAAAGCCTAAAAGTTGGTTCTCATGGTCAGATCTAACCATGCCTCTTTGCTTTTCTATTTCCATATATCTAAGTATTGTCCACTTGACGTAATAAAACTAGCACGGGGCTGTCTTATTCCTGCTGTGTTGCTCATCAAGTACCTTTCTAGGGATCAACTTGTAAGACATGATGTTGGTAACTTAATTATGAATAATTCCATCTAATCTAATTTAGTGTGAATTTATTAGTCACCCACCTAGCCCTGCGTGAGAAGACACCGAAGGCTGCTTGGGATGACTTGCGCAGTGGGACCACCTGGCTGAGTGCTGGGCTGTGTGACGCAGCAAGTGCAGCAGGGCCCCAGAAAGACAGAAGGCCGCTGTGCAGGGGACGTTCCGTGGGAGGGACTGGACTTCCAAATCTCCCTTTGAAAAGATGGTCTAGGAAATTGGAATCCAGGTCTAACACGGGGCCAAGCAGTTGAGCTGTCTAGAGTGGAGAATCCATGGAGAAAGACAATGCCACGTCACAGGAGAGGCAAGGGACCAAGTGCCAGGACTTTGAGTCACCTGGACAGACCTTATAGGCAACAGGGAGCCAATGTATGTTTTTAAGATAGAAATAAGTGGCCCAAAAGTGTTGTCTTGGGGAGGTGCATCTGGCAGGGGGTGTGGGATCGACTGGGAAAGGAGGAATGGCTTTAATTCAGTGATTCTGGGGCAGAAGAGACAGATTTGAAAGACCAAACACAAAATCACACTTTCATCTCTAAACGCTACTACTGAAAATGGGACGCCAAAGGTCAAGCTTTCTGCAGGGAATCAAATGATTGTCACACTTGAGGACCCTTATTCTCCCATGGGGATGTATTAGTCACAAGGGCCACGGCAGCCTCACTGGCCCCAGCCAATGAGTTGGAGCTGACAATCGCATGCCAGCGAGACACGGGCCGGAGAATGAAGGAGAACAAGGGGCGGCTGTTCGTGCCAAGCGCTGCACGCTCAGATGAGTCACCCAGGTCGGTGACTCAGCGCTGTAGGAAGCCTTAGGAAAACACTGAACTCCCCAGGCTACCAGCCAGTATTTCTAAAATCAAAGGTCAAGGTCACTGCCAGAGACTGCTAAAGACTAGCTAGACAGTGTGCTTTGGGCCCCAGATTAGTTCAACCACAAGAGGGGGTAGCTCTTCCACACCGGCCACCCCTACAGGGGACAACACTCAACTGGGCTAAGTGTCTGCTTCTCTGCTCTACACCACTGAACCAGGAGGGACACAGAGCGTGTCCCAGACGCTAACCAAAACCTGACTCACCTTTGCCAGCTGCACGAGGGGGAAATGAGTTCCGAACAAAACGAGGCAAGTTTTTTCCCCTTTCCTTTTTATGTAAAGATACATGTTTTATGTTTCCTTGGGAAACCAATGTTCCAACATCCCCTTCTCCTTTGTAAGTTTACAAATCACAGTAGACACTGTCTCAAAACAACTTTTAAAAGGTCTTTTTTCTGAGCAGTTTTACTCTCTTGCCCTAGGACATGGACCCCCTGGGTCACCCTCAGCTTCTACCTTTGCAGGGCCCACTCCAGCCCTGGCCCTGCACCGTCCTCTGCACAGACACCCCAGGGGACACCTGCACAAGGGCCCTTGCTGGGAGGCGGCCAGCCAGGAGCAAGGCCTAGAACCCTGAAGCCCCCGACACTTTTGGTTAGACGTTTTAAAGATGCTGCAGTTTAATGCACCTTCTTTAAATTCCTAGCATAGAGGACAACCCTGGGGGCACTGTTCAAACAATTCCCTCTGAATGATAAGTGATGTATCAAAAGATAAAGGAACACACACAGGTGTCACTTTGGCTCTACAGAGAGCTGCAGCCAGAAGGCTGCATTCCCACAGTGGTGAATTCCCCAAGCACAAATGCCGAGGCTGTCGGGCCCAGAGGAAGAGCCACCGGTGACGGTGGAGGGGTGGAGATCTGCCCACTAACGTCCCCGCCTGAGCCTGGAGCGATCAGCACAGCTCACCATCCCCGAGGCAGTTGCTCCCAAGGGCTCAGGCCCACCCCACAGGTGCTGTCACTGGGCTCCTCTCTGTGGGGGCCCCGCTCTTGCTTCACCACCCGTGCTCTCTCCAGGGATATGATCTGGACGTCACCCTTCAATTGCTCATAGACAGCACTGTGCTTCTGTGGCTCTCTGGGGCAGCTGCACCACCTGGGCACCCAGCAGTGACAGGCAGAGAAACAAGACGTGGAGTTTTGCTGGTGTTGAGTCACAAGGATAATGATTTACTGAAGATTTTTAAAACAGGAGTTCTCATAGCCCAAAGAGTGTTGCGTGAAGTTTTCAAATTTAAATTGAAACAGAAAATGATATAAATCACACTCACCCTATTACTTCCCCCCTTCCCCTACCATATTTCACAGCCATGAAACATTAATGCGAAAGAGGCATGAGAAAACAAAACAAAACAAAAACAAAAACAAAACCCATCCAGCTGAATCAGGTAACCGGGCTTGGGATGTAGAGCACGGACTGAATTTTTGTTGCATGTGTCCCAAATCTCACTGTCATCACTGTCATCAGGACATAAAGTGTCTTCAGGTCAGGCCCTGCAGATAGAGAAGCTCCGGTGCCTGAAACCAATCCAAGGAAGAGGGGTGATGCCCAGAACATCGTCCACCCCTTCGGGAGTGCCTCCCATGTGCCAGGCTCTGCAGCTGAGAAGACGGGCAGGGCCCACCCTCACAGTGCTCCCTGTGCCCAGCCAGGACAGCAGCTTCTCCCAGGTCAGCCTCCTCCTGGGCCAGTGCCTGCCCTACAACTCCACGCTATACTCCAAGCTTCCTGGTGCAGACAAGGCCTGAGGAAGAGCACACAGGGCTCCTGTCTCCCCATTCTGCCACCCAGACATCACGGCTTCTCTTCCCTGGATGCCACATTCACTCAACAGGTATTTTCTGTGTGCCAGGACCCAGGAGGGAGCTACAACGATGCTAAAGACATGGTTCCTGTCCTCCATGGTGGCCTGGTTCTCCCTGTGAGAATTAGACACAGGCCATCCTTCTATCAGCCTGCCCTTCCTTGGACTTTTGGCCAAACCACACTCTTGACCCCCTCTAAAACATTCAGCAGGAACCTTTGCAGGCTAACATAACCTGACCACACTGGTCGCACACTCAGAGGCTGGTGGCTCTCAACCTTAGCAGTGCACGGGAGCCCTCTGGGCAGCTCTGGGAAACCCTCATGCCCAGCCCGGACCCCAGGCCCATTCTGTCAGAGACTCCGGAACGCAGCCATCACTGCTCTGCTGGGTTTATTAACACTCCAGGCAGTGCTATAGTGCAGCCAAGGTTGGGAACCACCATGTGAGCCTTTCCACATTTCTCACAAGTGCTTAAGGGTGCTGTGCTGGCAGGTGGACGCGGATCTTCCTCCTGCAGGGATTTCCATGGTCGAACAGGTCCAGTGTTCCTACGGACTACAACCTGCTTCATGTGAATCTGCCTTTTGCTTCCTTTGTAACTCCTGGGCCAGTGCTCTGTGAATAGATACTTAAATTCCTTTTAATACTTCCAACGATGTGAAAGCTTTCCACAAACCTCTACTGGACTCAAAGCAGCTCGAGAGCAGGCTCCACCTGTGCTGTAGTTCCAGCCCATGCTTAGTGTGACAGTGTTCAGTGCTTGTGGGACAAATGGCAGCCTCTGAGCCTGGGCCCTTTTCTCCCCCTACCACCCACTGACCCCCAAGTAAATATGGTGCCCCTGTCCGGCCTCCCATCCCGCAGCCATCTCGCTTGAGTAACAAAAAACAAGGACACGTGCCGTGGAACCCACCCCTCACATTGTGATTCTGTGTTTGGGATGGGCTGGTCGTGAGAAGCGGAGTACAGGGGCTTTCCTCAGCTCCTGCAGCCAGGCTCCGAAATCACACCCTGAAAACTCAGCTTCAGCAAACCAGGGCGAGAAGCCAACTGAAGAACACTCCAAAGTCCTCACTTCTTCCAGCAGTGGAACTGGAGGAGACCATACTTCTTGGAAATTTATTCTTAGAAATTATTTCAATGGGGCACCACTAAGTGAAGGCCCAGAAGCTTGACTATACCCCTAAGTAGATGAACGCTGCCCTGACTATGGGTGAAACAAAAGATCCTTTTAGGCAAAGGAGAGGTGGCACGATTGCCGGATGTCAAGTTTGGACTGGCTGCGTGCCTGCCAAGTGTGACCGCAAGACGCACGCCGGAAGGCTGCAGTGGGAACACGCAGTGCTCACCACACTGCTCATGCCTAACCACACCCGGGCCTGGGAGGAGGTGCTCCCACGACCTTCACGAGCGCCAGCGGTCTGGGGCTCCAGTGTTCTGTAAGAGAGGTCCCAGGCTCCTCTGCGGGCAGGACAGTCAGCCGCTGCACTCTCTCAGCCTTCCACACCATGTCTCTGAACGGCCCTCCTGCCACTTCCTTCCAAGGTGGATCACATAAACAGGCCCATCTGCATGGCATGATCAATTAATACCTCAGTCCAAACCCCACCAGGGATGGCTCTGGACCCTGAAGCACCCGGAGGCAGGGTGTGGACTGTAGAGGAAGCCAGGCCGAGGCTGGTGGGCAGCTGAGCATTTGGGCCCCAAACGCACTCCTAGCTCAAGCTCCTCGCTCAACACATGGAGGGATCCAGCCCAGCCTGGTCTTCCTCTCCCCTTCTGCCTCTAGTTACCTTTCTGCTTTTGCAGGGGTTCTGTTCCCCACGAGGACACATTCCACTCACCATCCCAACACGCCTCGGTCAACACCTCCTCCGTGACGTCATCTCTTAGCTTCCCAAATAAGGGAAACCTTTCTCTTACGAATGCTTTGACTACATACTTGCATTTCTTTTATTACCATATCCTATCAGGCCCCTGGGGAAAAAAAAAAAACTTCCCAATCCTGGTATAAAGGATGTCTGACATAATTTCTAAATACTAAAGTATAAAATACTCTTCATTGTAATGTCTATATAGCTAATTGATTCTCATAAAATGCTTTTGCAGATTTTTGCTGACCTCTTGTCTCAGTAACCAATTTATAGCTGCAATTGATCAATGAGTGAAGTTTGGACATGAATGTCTGTTGACATTTTCATTTACATTAAGAAGGAAGAGGAGAGTCAAATAACAAAGATGTATGTAGGAATTTCACTCATTTGTCAATGACGCAAACAACTTCTTTGTTGAATTGAATAATAGTTTTTGAATACTAGAGGAATAGTTCTTTGTTTTGTACTATTCACAACGAAACTGGTATAGACCTGACACACATTTCAGTTTATTCTGTATTATTAACATTTTCTCTATCACTTTAAGAGAAAATCAATGACTTGTAGTGTTTTCCAATTTCCTTCTAAAAATACTCCCACTGCGGCTGTCTGAAGCTGCCAACCTGACGTCACTGAATGTGTAACGGTGTAAGGTGCTTGGTGTGACCAGCTCCATTCTGTTTCTCAACCCCTGCAGTAATACCCTTTAGGTTAAAAGTGTCTGCTTAGCTCTGCACATAGGCTAGAAGAAAGGTGACGACTGTCCCTTTCCCAAAACTGACCCTGGGGAGATTGGGAAAGGATACATCTGAGTAACAATGCTACAGTAAAGATTTGTAGAAACATCCTGGCCTGACATTCATTCTCCAAAGTTAACTGACCAAGAACAAAGAAGTTTTACAACCTCCTTGGACCCTCACTGAGCCCTTGGGTACCTCTTGCAAGCCAACCCCCTCTTCCTCTTCCCTTAAGATAAAAAGGAGCCTAAAGATCACATTAATACTAACTTAAGATGGTTCTTTAGGACACTAGCCTGCCATCTTCTTGGTTTCCTGGCTCTCTGAATTAAAGTGGCTTTCCCTGCCCCAACACCCTGCCTCTCAACTTACTGGCTGTCCTGAGGCGAGTGGTACGAGCTTGACCTCGCTATAAACGCGGAGTTAAAATGACATGCACAGCGGCGCAACCCTATGTGGTGTTTCCACAGTACAGACACGACAAACATACGTGATCTCAAGAGCACAGATGACTGTACACGTGGTAACATGATCAGGAAGGGATGGATTTTGAGTACATATTACTTCTTAAAAATAAACCTTGTTTAGTTGCATGCCAATATAATTGAATGTTTACTAATGACTGGCTTAACAACTGACTCACAAATTCCAGAAAATTAAACAGTTTTCACAAGTTGCTATGAGCTGGCTCCAGCACAGGCCACATGGAGGCAGAGAGAGCAGTTACGAGGCGAGTGTAGGGCAATTGGAGGCTACAATGGCTCGAGTGAGGTGGCCGTGGGGTGGAGAAGAGGGCACGAGTGAGTCAAGAGCTGTTATAAAGACACAATCTTCAGAACTAAGAGGCTTCGAGGATGCAAGAGGCCCAGGAAAGCAAGGATGGTAACAGTGGTTCCCAGGCTCAGGGCGGGGCTGGCTCAGTGGATAGGGGTCCGTTAGCCAAGTCAGGGATTATATTCCAGCAGGAGAAGATGCCGGGACAGACACCTGCGTTCTGCCTTGTCTGTCCTTGTGTCTTCCACTGGGCCAAAACGCTGGGAGGCGAGTGAGGCTCTCTGAATGGATGGATGACTGCTCAGCCCAGGCTGAGCAAAATGCTCAAAACCAATTCCTTAATGTGAAGTGAATAATTCCTTCTGAGGAGTCAGCTACTAACTGTTGCACTGGAAAAAGAAAATTTCCAGAGAATGCTAACACCCATAAATTGCATTAAAATATTAGCAAGTAAGTAAAACTTTAAAAAAAGTCAGTTCTAAGGTAATGTAAAAGTCTCTTGGGCTCAATTAGTACAAGTCTCCAGAGCAAGCAGAATCTTGCAATAGTCTGAATGACACAAATCGTATATAAAAGTACAGGCTTTGGAATTTTAGTTAAATTTAGGAGGGGGGATCCCTCCTTCCAAAGGTCAACATAGTGTCTTCTCTTTAAATCCTAATTGTTTTGAATGCATTAGAGACACGGATGACATTGTTAAGAAATAGCTCAGCTATATCTGTTTACCATTCCTCACCAAACCCATCTTACATTTCCTAAACTAATTTTTCTCGATGTTTAGGCCTCCATTACTGAGGTGCAGCTGAGCGGGGACTCCGCACTGGAGCAGGTTGATACTGGTGAGCAGGCACTAATGGTTTCACGCAGAGGGAAACTTTACTTCCAGCGTGGACTTACTGCTCCCTGCTCTATTTTTCCCATCCTCCACCTCCCACTTGTCCCCGCCATAGGCCACATGCCTTAAAAACATTTACCAATGTGGCACAGAGGACAGGATGAGACAACAGGTAGAACAAAGAAACCCCATCGCTGTGCAGGGCAGACAACCCTGGGACTGCTGTCCTGCGGGCCACGGGGGGCCAAGCTTCTTTGCCAGGGAAAAGGACACCTGTGTCTATTGCAACTCAGTTTCCACCTCCCACACATACTCAGTGCAGGTGCACGTGCCCAGAATGTCCTCAGTTTACCCTACCTCTCACCAGCCAACTGACTCCTTCCCAGCTTCAGATCTCTGGGGCTTCACGAAACCTATCATGATCAGCTACAGCAGCCACCACCACCACCATCAACATGAAGTTTTCTCACCCACCTGAGAGCACACAACCCTCTGGCTGAATCCTCAGCACCCCTGCCTGCCTCCCCATTCCCTGCAGCGAGCGCCTACTTGTCTCGTCCCCTCGGAGCCTGCCACGGTCCCTGACTCGCAGCAAGCCCTCCATTCACGTCTGCTCGGGGTTTGGCTGCCCAGCATGTGGTTTCTCAGGGAGAAAAAAAAATGTGGTTTTGCAATATCAGAGGCCTTTCTTGAAATAGCTTCTTGTAAATATGTACTAAAGCTAAATGGAAAAATGTGGACAACTTAGTGACTTTACCAAATATGTCAACAAATATTTGGGGGCACCTGCTGTGATGACGAGACATACGTGCACACTCTGTATCGTGGTAACAAACCAAGTACATAAAATACATTTCTAAATTTGACTAGCCACTTTCAGAGATAACTGAGGTTATGTTTTCAGTTGGAATAGCTTTTTCTTCATTTTTTTCAAAAGAAGTCACACTGGGATGTGTGCTTTGGAAGGGTGTGGCTAATATTCTTTGTAATACCACACGAGACCCATATTGGCTACGTACAGACCAAAACTCTACGTGAAATAAAAATTTGGGACAAGACAGAAACATGTATCTTTAATTTCCTACGCCTTCCAAAGGTTATTGTGTTAAGGAATAAAAATTCGTTTTCAAAATAATTTGCTGAAGTCTCCCAGGCATGCACAGTGGGGAGTACAAAGAGGCATAATCCACGGTCCCTGCCCCAAGGCAAGAGCTGATCCAAAGCAAAGTAAGATTAACGGTCTAAACCTGGGTGATACAGGTAAGAAGTGTCACTGTCACCTTTTTGGGGTGGCAGATTTGGAAGATTTCTTAGAGGAAGGAGAACTGAGTTGAGTCCTAAAGGACAAAGAAGCAGCAGAGGGCCCATACCCTTTAAAAGCATGTGACAGAGCTTAAATACTGGAAATTCAGGACAAATTGAAAACGTGATTTTATCACTTAGCAATGAGCAGAAATGAGCAAGCAATTCTATGTGCCTCTCCCTCCTCATTCCCCACACCAGCCACTTTCTTCTCTTAGTTTTGCTGAGAATGCCATGAAATATCAGCCGCTCTTGGTGTTAAGGACCCTGTTTTGCCAGAAGCTGGAGGAGAAGGTCAAAAAAAGGAGAGGGGTGGGGGACAGAACTTGGCACACATGTGGAGAGGCGAGGCCTGCGGCCGTGAGGGCTGAGAACATGCCCGAGTCTAGGGTGGGAAGTGGAATAGGCCATGAGGGCAGTGGGCAAAGACCCGCCATGAGGATGGTCCACGCAGGTGTAAGGACTGGGTGGGAAAAATGCACAGATCATCTGGAGGCCCACAGAAGATGAGTGGAAGTAGAGTCTGGGTAAATGGGAGAAGGCAAAGAGAGAAGGAGGGAAGAGAGACAATGCGAGGCTCGTTACTGGAGCACTGAGCACAGACAACTGCAGGGCCCTCGGGTCCTTTCGGGTGCAGCTGGCAGTGAGCACGGTCCCACCGGAAAGGACAGAAATCGACCTGGGACGCTTGGTGGGGTGGCCTGTCAGCCACACTCAGACTTCACAGACATGCCCAGAAGGGGCCATTTTCCAGGACCCGCGTGGCTGGGAGAGAAGCCTGGGAGGCTGGAGAGAACCACGGGGAAGCCTCCTCCTCCCACATGCTGGTGACCCCAGGCTGTGCCCAGGAGAAAAATCCTACCAGCTGTCAACTGGTGGCTTTGCTCTGTTCCCACAAAAGGAGAAGAGGTCATTCTGATTAGAGGAGGCTGGCCATCTCCTTTAACCAGCCATCTCAATCCATGGCTAAAGGGTTTCTAAAATGTGTGGTGTCTTTGAGAACAAGCCTTCCCCACTCCACTACCCAGGCAATGCAGAGATGGGGCTGTGTCTAACTGCCCTCTTGCACTCTCTGGCCAAACATCCCGCTTCTGCTCAGTTTTCTGAAGGCTGTGACGTCCCCCTGCCTGAGTAGGTGCAGCAGGGCATGGTGCTGGTGCTCCCCACTGTCCACTCAAGAGCTCCAGAAGGCGAGAGCTCACTTCCTGCAGCAGTTTGAGAATGACTGAAAGGTGCCCCATACCTCCCCAAAGACATTCCCTGAAGGTTTAACTGCCCACCAAAAAATCCTTCCCTAATGGTAAAGGCTGTCCTAGGGACCTGGGGAATGGGTTATAGCATCATTCCCCGGAGACTCAGAGAGTCTGGACTAGTTGCCAGAACCTGGACGGCACGCATAACCCATCAGCATCCGCTATCGCTTGCGACAGGGCAGGTGAGGTGAATCTGTGATAGGACTCGGCAGGGGACGGAAAGTCCAGACTGCGCTGTCCAGTAAAAATACTGTGCAAGCCACACAGGCAAGCCACGTATGTAATTTAAAATTTTCTAGTAGCCACATTAGAAAGGGAAAAGAACAAGAGCTGATGTCAGGTCAGGGTCCTAAACGCTTCCTTTTCCCTAGGAAGGGCTGACTCTTGGACCGTGGCTGCAGATCCCTGAAATTCCACAGTTCAAGTCATGTATCCGATTTGGGTTTTGACCTTGGGAAATGGCAAAGGCCTCAGGGGCCCTCGGTGCTCACATCTGCGCCAGTATGAAGGGGTGAGGACAGGCTTTGAGACAGGACGCGGGGGCTGGCATGAGGGCGAAGAGGGCCCAAGGAGTATGTATGCTGTGGGGACACAGGGGTCCTTCTAGGGGTCTGGCCAGGCTGCTGCTGGTCTAAGAAAGAGGGACATCCAAGAAAGAAGATTATCGTCAAGAAATGGGGCTGGCAAATTTTTTCTGCACAGGGCCAGATGGTAAATGCTTGGGCTTTGCAGGCCACCTGGCTTCTGCCGCTGTCGTGTGAAAGCAGCCACAGGTGCTACACACCTGAGAGTGTGGCTGGGTTTCAACAAAATCTTATTCACAAATTTGGCCTACAGGCTGTTGTTTGTGGCCCTTTGTCCTAGATGACACCTAAAAAATTCCTAGACAGCCTCCCTGAGTCCTGGGTTTTGTGCTTCTCCCCTGCCCCATTCCCGCTTCCCCGGTGCCGCCTTCTACATACGATGTGTGCTGGTCATCAGCCCCCCTGGCTTCTGGGGCAGACACGTCGTGTCCCCGGTGCCAGCACAGAGCAGGTGTGTAACACATGTCTGGGGAGAAAACATATATGTGGTGTAGGTGGAGACGACGCTTACAGCAGACAAACTTCACTGAGCATTTCCAGCATCTTTGTAAAAAGCTCCAGGGCTTACACAGGAAAAGAGATCTTTGCTGATGACAAGCACTACTGGGAGATAGCAGCCTGGCTTACAATTTCATTCCTTGTTAAAATGCAAACCAGTGGACCGATTCTGACGTCAGGGCTAAACCTCTGAAAGCGCAGCGCCTCCGAAATTGCCTGCAGACAGGATCCCATTGCAGTTTGCTTCAGCCGCCTCCCACGAGAAGGAAAAACACTAGAGCTAGCCAGAGGTATAAAAATGCTTTGTTATTGGAAAATCTAAGTGCCTCTCTAGGCCTGTGAGCATCATTATGTGACGTCAATGGCTCGGGTACCCGAGCTCTGCGTCTCTGCTCTTCTCAGAGCAGCAGTGAATTGGTGGCACTGCAGGCATCTCTATTCAGAGCCTCAGAAAAAAGTGGCCCCTCGCTCCTGCATCCTACAGTCCTGCGCTAAGGGCTTGCCTGCTCTCCCTGTGATGCAGGAAGAGCTACAGCTGGCAGGAGGCCGGGACTGAGACATTCGACTTCTTTCAAGCTAGCCAACAGCTCAAGGCCCTACTATGCACCAGGCAGCTGGGCACACAAAGAAAGGCACAGCCAGTGGCCCTGCCAGTGAAGAGAGGGCAGTTTAGCACACACATAGCCGTGACAATGGTGGGGACTTTGGGGCAGGGAGGTGGCACTAGTGCTTCTTGGGCTGGGCCATGAAGGATGGATAGGATTTGGGCACGTGGGGTTGCAAGGAGACTGGTGACAGGTAGACTGGGGTTCCCTCCATTTAGTGAGCGAGTACGGAGGAGGAAGAACGAGGCTGAGCTGGTGGGGGGAGTGTGCGATTGATTCTGGACGTGAACTGTACTTGGTTGACTTCTGGCATGAGAATGAATGAGCCACGTGGACCTGTGCCCTCTACTTGTGGGTCCACAGCCCAGAAATTCCAGATTGCACTGCTTGTGCTCAGAAATTCATCTCTAGAGACACCAGGTTTTCTTGCCCCTCTCCCTCCGCCCGGTCACCACTCACACAGAACTCAGGCTTCCTCCTGGTATGTTTCAACATGGCTTCTGGAAGAATTTTTTTTTCCTATGAAAGCCCATTCTTTCCTTTCCTAGAGGCCTCCAAGGACCTGCCTCTTGAGGGACTCTATGGTATTAACTGAAAATTTCCTGATTTCAGATGAAATTCTCCGTGCTGAACAAAAGCATTTTATGTTGAACTAAATGTTATGAAAAAGCACATGGATATGGATCCCTTCAAGGTTCTTAGGCAACCGACAGAAAGGCCCTGGTGGGTTTGCCAGACTCACCCCGCTGCCTTCTGATTGCCCCCACCCATCACCCATCTCATGGGCTCACCTGGCACCTTACAAGTCTCTGCCACCCTCCACTAAAATGGATCATGCCCTGGAGCCCTTGAAATCCCTTAGAAACACTGGCCCTTCTTTAAAATCTTCACCAGAATCAAAGGTCATATTTTGAAAGTTTTCAAAAATAGACCATTGGTAATTATGTATATTGCATACCTTTTAACCAACAAGTTATAGCACATGAAGTAAAAATACACATAATCCAGTAGTAAAGTATAAATCAAATGGAAAAAATATGTACACCAATGCTCTATTATGAAACTATTTTAAAATGTTCTTGAATATAGCAACTTATTAAAGTTCTGTTACTTCAGAAGAAATATTCAAATGTATTGTTCTGCATGATGCAACGGTAAGAAAAATAACACAGTTCTAGTTTGGAATGATTTGTGTTTTTGATATGAATTTGTAAGGGTGAAATGCTTAAATGGATATATACTTCTCATTTAAGAAATGGAGATAGGAAAATAGAACATTCTTGTTTGAAGGAAGAATTTTATGCTCTCAAAGAATATCCGAGTCTAGAGAGTTGTTCAGTCACGGCTAAAGCATAACTGATGTGCACTGCTAATAAACCAATATAGGCTTGCAGGGAAATTAAAAAAAAATATTTGTCAGAGGGGCCTAATTTTCCCATAAGCCTCTTAATTGGCAGCCACATTGGACAGGGACAAAAGCAAGCAGAGAGCAGCGGCGAGGCGGCAGAGGGCAGCGCGGGATGCGGCCAGGCTGACAGGGCGGGCGGAGGGAGCTGAGTACTGTACCTGTTTATTATTGTCAGTGGTGCAGCACAGCTTCTTGAGAGAGACAAAATGCCTAATTTTCCTAATAACATAAATAATCAGTTATTAGTGAGTCAGATATGAGATGATTCAACAAATTAGCAAATGAAAGCATCAGCAGACTCTCCTTAAAGCAACACTCCAGGGTCCATTCTAGGGCAGATTTAAAATTCAAGCAAAACCTGATCTACAGAAAACACACTTTGCACACAGAGCTCACATGTGCCTTCAGAAACGGGGGCCCCCCTTTCGATCACAGCTGGCTGGGAAACGCTTTCCTGTCGGGTCTTTCTTTTCATAACTCACTCCTGAAGTTTGGCTCCTGCATACCCTCGGTGATAGCATAAAAACGCTACCACAAACAAATTAGTATTAATTCTGCTGGCACTAATCATTTTATAGCTTATATAAAAAGCAAGAGACTCATCTGGGCAATGGCCACATTTCAATGGTTGGTATTTTCATAGTAAATATTCCATGATCATTTATACCATAATTGTCATAATGATAGCATTTTTTTGGGTAGACAAAAATCCTCTTATTTCAAGACTACAGGTGCCTCAGCCCTGAGCAAAAATCGGCTCAAGGTGGATTTTTTACTGAGAGTAAAGCCATGAAATCCAGAGAGTTATGTAAGACTGTACATCCTGGAAGCCCTTGGGATGTCCCCCCCTACACACACACAACCTCTCTCTCCTCTCTCTGAATCACTTTTCTCTGGAGGACTCTGAAAAGAGGATAGAAAATACTGGTTATTCTGTAATGAGCTTCGCTCAAAGAGGAAGAGGTAAAATTTCCCTACTTTTAATAAGAATTGCCTCTGATAGCTCATTGCCTATAATTAGGGGGAAAACAGCACTGGAAATGATGTCTGGACAAAAGAATTTTCTCTTATCTGTAAAATCAGAAAGATCAGGAAAACATATTGTGATGACAATTGCCAGGCAATAGCCTGTCTTCTCTGCTTTGGCTGTCTAATGACTCTGGTCACACACACACAAAGTGATTCTTAGCTTCGATTTCCTGAGAAGACAGTCTAAGGATGATGACAGAAACACCAAGATAGCCGTGGGCATGATCTCCATCCCATGACTCTTAACACTGCCCGCTGGTGGGGACGGCCGTGCTGAGGTCAGTACCGCTCAGGAGGAGGGCTGGGGCTCACCACCTTCGGCCAGGGGCCTCTCAGCCGCCCCCCACCACCCAGAGGGATGCAGAAAGCACAGCACAAGTTCCAAAATGGCATGAAATACCATGCAGAGGAGAGCAATTTTGAAACTAAGCAAATAAGTCAAATTGGAGGCAAAACAACCTACAAAATACATCGCCAACTCGATGACATGTCTAGTTTTTTGAATGCAGCTGGTCCTACGGCTCTTCTGTTCTGGTTACCGGCAGGGTAACTGCTGTCTTACCTTTTTCTAAAAGGTCATGCAATGTTATGTCCCTTATAAACTCAAACTATGAAACCGGTGTTGACCTTCAGGCTGGTTTCCAAAGGCTCATGAGTGACATACTGTTAGGGGATCCTGTTTGGCTGTGTAAACCTCTCACAAAATGTAACTGGGAGAAAGAAAAGGAATTGTATGTTTTCCTTACCCCTCCACAAAATAAACAGGCTTCTCTGGTAACCTGAGGTTTAAGGCACCAGCGCCTGGCCTGGAGAGAACCAGAGCGAGCCTGGTCTCAAGGAGGAGGAAAGGTTGGCTCCCTGTGGCCTGAGGGGTGACCTGGGCAGCCCTGGCTGGAAAGCACTTGTTGTCAAGGCAGCAGGACAGCCTAGAAATCGAGCCCCTTCAGAGGGTACGGGGAGCAATGGAACCGTGCACGATCAGGTGGAGCAGGCAGTTTGGAAACTGGGGTGATGTTTCATAAAAGACCACAGGCAGGAGAAGAGAGCAGAGAGAAACCAGTCTGGGGGTTGCTGGCCAGGTGAGGCGCCCTTGGTCTATACTGCGATACCACGTACAGCACGACCCTCTTGCATCTGTGCATCTGAGGCTTACGCTGGCATTTCAACATGCACACCCGACGCCCATGAGGACTCTGAGGTTAAAGAGTTGAAGAGTTTGCTCTCACCCTCCTTGGCCAATCACCGGGGTGATCTTCACGTGCTGTTGGATGCTGTCCCCGGATTTCCGTCTGGCATAGTAAACCCCCTGCCACTCCTACATGGACAAAGAGAACTCTTAAAATCCTTCAATCAAGTCTTACAGCTACTCGTAACACAGGTCTCAGCAGGCTGAATAAGGCTGTTCCCACAGGCTTTCACTACATGTCACAAAGCCCTGCTCTATCGCACACCTGCAGTGATGCTGACATGGCCACTGGGCATGAAGACAAGACCACAGATCAAAGATCAACGTGTCCATCGCCAGGCTGTCTGTCCTGGGTTCCAGGACACTTGACCAGTGGGTAGAATTCTGCTCAGCTCTATGCGTGTCACCGCACCAGGTCATGGGATTCTTCTGAGGTCTCTCTCAAAATCTTTACAACAACCTACGAGTTTGGTATTATCATTCTTAATTTACAGATGGGTAAACTGAAGCTCAGAGAGTCTAACTGATTTGCCTATGTCAGGAAGTGGAGGATCTCATTATAAATCTGTTTCTCTTTAATGCTCCCTGAAGCCTGCCATCTTTCTAGCGTCCTACGGGCCTCCCATCCAAGGCCTCCCGAGGTCAGCCTGGCCCCTGGCTGTGTCCACAGATGAGGCCAAGGGGAGTGTGAAAAGCCTGCTGTCTCTGGACCCCAGGGACCCAGCTGGGATAGAGCCAGGTGACCTCAGGGGGAAATCCTGGGGCAGCTCCTCCCTTTCCGGGAAGGATTGGTTCAATCAGAAACTGAGATTCTCTGCAGCCATTTCCTGCGCCCTCTCTCACATCATGCGGCTAACCCTATGCACACTGGGGTCACCAGAAGTGTGATCGTATTCTTTTGGCAAATTTTTTTGAAGTAGTTTATAGTGTCTTGTTTCCTTTTGAATCTCACTGCCCCAATTTTTAAAAAATTTTGGGCCATTATCTATAATTCAAATTTATTTTATTCCTAGAAAATGGCCCCTCTATTAAATGATCTAACTAGTTCACATCAGCGAAAGGCAGATGAAAAAAGTACTATGTAAGAAAGCATTCCGCATGCTTAAGAGAAAATGCACAGGCAGTTCCAGCTATGAGAGCCACTGCTCCCCTAGAGGAGAGGGCTTGGGGGAAAATTCCGACTGCGCTTCCACCATTGTCTTCTTAACAGAAAAGGAGAACTGGCCAAAACACTGGGGCTACCTGTAAATACTGATATTAAATACATTTTAGTCCCCCAAACACTGGATAAACTGAAAAAAAAAACACAACAGCTGTCTGCACAGAACTCTGCTCAAAGATAGGCTCAATATCGCAGCAACGAGAGGTGGGATATAGTCATGCAAAGGATGAAATGTCCTTACACAAAAACCATCAGATTTGGTACCATCATGATAAGCAGCAGATTCACTTGAGGTCCAAAATTAACTCATTTTGCAAACACAGAAGATCTTTCACTTAGTGACAACATTGTTAAAGAAGCCAATCTTAAGGACGGGACACAAAAACTCACAGAAAAAAATGCACTGGGCTGGGGGGGGAGGGGGGCTGCAGTAGATGCCACCGGCTCAACCCACCTTTCCCTTCTTGATGCATGTATTGATGGTGTCGAGAAGGTCTGCCCGGTTCTTATCGCTTTTGGGCAGATCGGCGAGTTCTTTCCCCAGGAGCTCACCTTTGTGGTAGCCCATCATCCTTTCGAAGGCTGGGTTGACATACTGTTAATGGGAGGTGGGTACAGATCAGTGCGGGGACACCAGGCGGGATTCATGAAACGTCTGTGTACCCCGTGGGAGCACTTGCCAGGACACAGAGGGATGTCAAACACGAAGTTCCCAGGGCAGAGACTCTCTAGTGCAGTTGCTGGCTGGTCCCCTCGGGCCCCCAAACCCCTCCTGAGTGAGTGAGTGGCTGCCTTCCTCCTGAGCAGCAACCAAAAGAAACTGTTCAGCAGCCCTCGTCCAGCAGTACCAGCTCGGGGAGCTCACCCACCACTACTGCCCCAGGAGTAAGGAGAAACTTGGGAAAAAACCAGGGATAAGAGTAAATTTTCATTAGATTCAATAGGTTGTGGCTTATGTTAGTCACACCTCTCTCTACAAGGCAGCAATTGCATCCCTCAGGTCTCTTTCCAATTGCCACTCTCTATTAATCAATGCTATGGTTCGGGGCCACTCCTGGTGGAACCAGAACAATAAATTCAGGTGAATGGGTTGGGCAGGAGGCAGCCCTTTCAGTGCTGGGCATGGACAGGCACGGAGGGAAGCTCCATGGCACGTGCTGGGGCCAGCAGATGCAGAGGTCTCCTTCCAGTGTTCTGCCCGGGGTCCTGGAGTTTAGAGCTATTACCTTAGCTGACTCCCCGCTCCTGTCCCGCCCTCCGATTTCTTTTCAAAGAACACAGTCACCAGATGGGGAGCTGAGTGCAGGGCGACAAGTGAGAAAGAACGTGGGGAAAATGTGAGCATACCGCATCTGGGTCACGGATTTCTTTGGGCATAATTTACATTCATCTGCTGCTTCAGAGATGTCCTTACCAACTGCAATCACTCTCGCTCTGGACTGTGATGACAACAGTCATGAACCGGGTGACGTGGGGACACTTGGGGAGCTGTTCCCTTGGGGACATAGCCTCTAGTAACACGATTAACCCCACAAGTTAGAGGGGTTGGGAGGATGCTCTGGCCATTGGCCTTTTGGAGGTGGCTGAAAAGGAGGTGGTCATGACATTGTCTTTACGGATCTCCAGACACCCTCCCGGCCCCATCACCGACATGTGGCGGTCTGTGCCCTCCCCAGGCAGGGCAGGCATCACTTACAGAGTGACCCCCGCTCACCAGGCCAGCCCCACACTCCCTGGCCCAGCCCTGCAGGCTGCTGAGGCGTCTGCATGTCTCCTCATCTCTGGGTCTTTCTCGTGTGCTCTCTCTGCGTAGAATGTCCTTCCCCACCTCTCTGCCTTGTCACCTCCAATTTATCCCTCTCCTCTTCCAGGAAGCCTTCCTTCACCTCCCCTCCTACCTCCTACCCAGTGCGAGTTGGTGCCACTCCTAAGAGCTGCCACTGACTCCTATGCAGACTCCTAGGGACTTATCACATTGAGTTTAAATTTTTGTTTCTCTCTCTCTCCCATTAGACATTAAAATCCTCACGGGCAAAGCCTGTTTAGGATTTACCTTTGGATACTCTGTGCTGTTTAGTAAATATCTGATGGATGAATAGAAAGTATTAGAGAATGTATTGCTTTCCTCATTTGCTACCTATATTCTCATCCCTTTTCCTAAGTGTTCATTCTGCCTTGCCCAGTAGGTTGTAAATATGGGTAGGAGTTATGGCCCTTCCTTCATGCCAGGGATCCATAAACTTCAAATACAGCAGGTGCTCCAGAACATGGACTCCGGAGCGAGCCCAGGTCATCAAGTTCAAACCTTAGCTCTGCCAAGTACTAGCTATATAAACATGGACAAATTACTTAACTTCCTTCTCTAGCCCTCAGTTTTCCTTGTCTGCAAAATGAGTACCATAGTAATCCCTGACTCATAGGATTGTTTTAAGAAATAACTATGTGTAAAATGCTTAGAACTGGGCTTGGCACATGGTAAACACCAGGTAAGTGTTTTAAAGCAAACTATCTGTCTACATAGATAGATAGTTTAGACAGATGGAGGCATAGAGGGAGGGAAGGACAGGGTGGGGAGAGAGAGAGATTGCTTCTAAATTTTAAGTGCTGCTACCTGAACTCTGAAGATTTGTACTCCTAAAAAGGCACTAACTATTCGGTTGCAGTGCCCTGATAAGGATGCTGGCACAAGTAAGAACATGTATGGAAACATTCCGTACATGGGACCCATCCTCAACAACTATAGCACGAAGGTAATTTTAGTATCCCTTTTACATATAACATCCTCTATTTGAATTCTTTCTCCCCCTTCTTGCTTTTAATTTTATATTACAGTTTGCTGGTACATTTTTAAAAGGAGCAGGAAGAGGTTCCCTAAGAAAAAAACCCATAAAGTTTTATTTCAGAATCCAATTTTCCCTTTCAATGCAGTGACTCCGCCCCGTGTTCTTCTTCTCCCCTTTACAGCCACCTACTGGCCTCACACCCTGTTTCAGACCATAATGCGACACCATCCCTGTATTACCTCTCCCAGAGATACAGGTCTTCTAACCACCAAATGCTAAGTGTAGAATGAGGGACTCAGGAGGCTTCTGTTAGCTTACAGGTGGAGGAGGCAGGTGGAGGGCAGAGAAAGGCAGATGTGCTTCGCGAACAGAAGTGATTGCTCAAGTCTGGGTGTAAGTGGGGAGATGTGGGCTCTGCGCCTGGTCTGTAACAGAAACACGTCTGGCCCTCTCTGCGGTCCAAGAGGCAGACCTGTGGGTAGGTGGGCCGGCGACAGCCAGCCACACGAGGAAGGCTTCCGATCCATCTCAAGGGGCAGCCAGCAAAACACATTCTAAAAACACAGCCAACAGGAAACCAGGCAGGAAGGCTTTGAAGACATGGCTGCATATTTTGGTTCCAGTACTTATCATTGGGGTTTCCCCTGGGTAAGTTCCTTGCCCTGCCGGGCCTCACTTCCTCATCCGTACTACAGGACGGTTATGTCTCTTTCGCAGCCTATGGAATGGAAATGAGTGCCGACGATATGGCCCGGGCGTGGTGGGCAACTGATGTCATTGATCTGGTATGAGAGTGGGGCGTGTCTGTATGTGCGAGGCGGGGAGGGGTGTTCAGAGATGATAAATGCTAGGCTTCTGCCATGGGGTTCACTGTGGTTGCCCCATCTTTGGTGTGGTACTGATGACACTAGTGCCCTGCACACTCCACGTCACTCCACAAACCAGCCGCAGGCAGGCCAGTACCGGCTAGTGCAAAGTCTACATTTCAGAGTATTTTTAAAATACAGACATCTTACTTTCCAACAATTATAATAATAACACCCCCTTTCAACAAAGGTTTGTCTACTCTACACATTTCCTTAAGAAGATGACATTAAGAGTGCTTTATAATTAGAATGCCAACTGCAGGCCAATAAATGAGTTATCTTAGAAAATGTTCTGTTCCCATAAGCATTTACTCAAAAATTCTGATTTACTTCCCTGTAAACAGTGTCTTCGCAGATGGTCCAAATAATTTACCCCATCTCTGTCAAAGAAATTACAGGTTATCATCTGAAGTAATAATTTTTTATTTGTTACTGAAGTCTATCAGTATTCTCTGCAGTTTGATTTCCCCTTCTCCTTAAGAAAATGTGCTGGTATGTGAGAATTATGGAAAAGTACTTGAAAAAAGAGTGGCTCAAACTTGACAGGTTCTATTTGATATCTAATGATATAAAGTGTTTTTCTTTTCATACCTGAATCACGTGGTCATCACTTGTTATTTCTATGGCTTCATGACAGTGGTCTAACGCTGTAAACACTGAATTACAGGCCCTGAAAGTTGCAAAAGATTGATGTTAGTTTTTCTATAAAAACCGTTCTCATTTCATCTGTTAATTTAACACAGTAAACAGATACAGGACTCACTAAAACTATGCACTTTTTGTTACTGCTATGGTCTGCATGCTGGTGTCTCCCCAAAATTCATTTATCAGAATCTAGTACCCACCGTGATAGCACTAATATTAAGAGGTGGGGCTTTGGGGAAGTCATGAGAGCTCCACTCTCATGAATGGGATCAGTGCCTTGAGTGAGCTCCCTTGGGCCTTCTGCCTCACAAGGACACACAGAAAGTGACACCCATGAGGAACATGAGGCCCTCACCAGACACAGAACCCTGCTGGTACCTTGATCTTGGACTTTTGAGTCCCTAGAATCATGAGCAATAAATTTCTGTCGTTTATAAATTACTCAGATCAGGGTATAGTAATGAACCGAATAACGATGTTTCCGTCAATGATGGACCCCATATATGATGGAGGAGGTCCCGTAAAATTATAATGGAACTGAAAAATTCCTATTGCCTAGTGACATCATAGTGTAACATATTGCTCACGTTTGTGGTGATGCCGGTGTAAACAAACCTACTGTGCTGTCAGCAGTATAAAAGTATAGCATATATAATTATTTGCAGTACATAATACTTCATAAGAACAAACAACTATGTTACTGGTTTATGTATTTGCTATACTATACGTTTTTTGTTAGAGTTTACTCCTTCTACTTATCAAAAAAAGTTAATTGTGAAACAGCCTCAGGCAGGTCCTTTAGGAGGTATTCCAGAAGAAGGCATTGCTATCATAGGAGATGACAGCTCCATGCATGTTATTGCTCCTGAAGACCTTCCAGTGGGACTAGACGTGGAGGTGGAAGACAGTGACATTGATGATCCTGACCCTGTGTAGGCCTAAGACAATGTGTGTGTTTGTGTCTTAGTATTTAACAAAAAAATTTAAGAAGTAAAATATTAAAAATTAAAAAATAGGAAAATGCTTATAGACTAAGGACATAAAGAAAATATTAGCTGTGTTTTAAGCTAATATTTACAAGAGTCAAAAGTTAAAAAAAATTAAAAAGTTTATAAAGTAAAAATTTACAGTAAGCTAATTTATCACTGAAGAAAGAAAAATTTTGTTTGTAAATTTAATGTAGCCTAAGTGCACGGTGTTTATAAAGTCCGCATTAGTGCACAGGCCTTCACATTCACTCGCCACTCTCCCAGTGACTCGCCCAGAGCAACTTTCAGTCCCGCAAGGTCCATTCATGGTTAGTGTCCTATACAGGTATAGGGCACTTTTTTTTTTTTAATTTTCTGTACTGTAATTTTACTGTACCTTTTCTATTTTTAGATACACAAATGCTTACATGGTGTTGTAATTACCTACAGTATTCAGTACAACAACATGCTGTATAAGTTTGTAGCCTGGGAGCAATAGGCTGTACCATATAACTTAGGTGTGTCGTAGGCTATATCATCTAGGTTTGTGTAAGTACACTCTATGACATAGTCACCTCATGACAAATTTCTCTGAATGTATCCTTGTTAAGTGACACATGACTATATTTTGTTTTACCAGCCCTAACATACTAAGACAGTTATTAATATGCTTCGAAAAAAGAAACTATTTCAAACTAAATGCATAAACAGCAGCTTAAACTTTTGAGTATATGATATGGAAAGAAGAATTGTAATTCAGCAACATCTTCACAGATGGTGGAATGGACTACATGTGAGCTGAATGAAGCTTCAACACTAACACCAGAGAGCGAGATGCAGAGGAGACTGTCTTGTAAGTCCCATACGTTCTGTATCAGTGAAGTTCTGTTTCATTCATAGCTGTCGCCATGGGCAAGTCAAGTCTCTATCAATTAGGAGAACCTAATTAAACCCAAATTGGATCTGAGGTATTCTGATCTTTTGCAACAGACACAGAAACATTTTTTTCTCCTTTCTTACTTTTATGATGTTACTTGGCTTCCAACTGTTCCCATTCTCATGATGAAAGTCAAACAAGGCAGAATCGCCCTTCCCTAGTTCAATGTACCCATCATGCCCTCCAGCAGGGGTTCTTTTCTTGGGATCTGTATATCTGGAATATTTGGAATCAGACTCTTATTTTCTTACTTGTAATCTTAACTAACTTCAAATCTAGAGCACCTCCAAACACAGTAAGTTATTTACTGTCCAACTCAGCAAGTATGTAGCTAGAGCTTTGTTATTTATATTGACTGTTTAAAGAATCCCAGTGAAAGCTTTCTTACATGTTACAAAAAAAAAAGAAAAATGTTGATTTACTGAATTGACATTTCTTCTTATAAACTCTTAAAATGTTATTTTTTCCACTCGTAAAGGCAGTCTAACGTTGTCACCCTGTTTCGATCTGTTTATAGGGACGAAGGCAGCAAGAACTGGTGAAATCTGGCTCTGCATTTTTCCAGTTTCGGGACCTTGGGAAACTTTTTGTCTTCACTGGCCCTCAGTTTCCTCATCTATGAAATGGGATAGTAATAAGTATTTCACAGGTTTTTATAAGGATCAAAACAGATGGTTTATGTGAGGAATTTCTCAAAGTGCTTGGCACAATATAAAAATTTGACACGATACCTGTTATGACTTGCAAGATTACAGAGTAATATTTCTTTATTCTCTAAGGCTTTCAAAAGCCTTTGGTGAAGGAAAAAAAAAAAAGAATCATAGCCTATGTGTTCTCATGAGAGTTCCTGAAATGTCAAACCAAGAACTGTTATTTCAATAGTAGCAAGGCATGCATGCAAAAGGAAGTATTTTAGCCCACTAAGGCAGGGCCTTCCTACAGCTGCAGAGAGGAAGACATCAGTGTGTGAGGGTTAAGTGAAGCCAGTAATCATGATAGGGATTAGCAGCACAGAGGAGAATATCAACCTAACTCAACTGAAATTCCTTAGCAGTGCAGCACATTTTCTTAGTTACACTGCTTCAGTCCACCCAGTTTGAACTGCATACCGTCCTATTACCATCATGCATTTGTAATCATAATCCTTTAAAATAAGAAAAAAGACTAAATGAAGACTTTAAAACTGTTACTAAAGTCGTTACTGCACTGCCTCTCAAGAGGCAAGCAAGACCAAGTCTTATCAAAAGTATTTTCCAGGCACCTGGTCCAGAACTGGGCTTAGAACAATAAGGAAAGTGTTCCCTGGCTGGGCAGCAACTATCTTTCAGAAGTTACAGGTGGAGAAATACACTCCTTGTGGGCTAATTTGTTAACTTTGAGAGCTGGATAATTAAACCCTAATTAACACATTTTGTCAAATGATAAACTCTTTTCTTGCCTAATTATTTTCTCTAAAGTAGCTGTATGTCTCAACTAAGTACATAAATAGGTATCTTCAGAGTATTCTAATTTTTGTCAATTCAAGAGGTTGCCTTTATACAAGATCTTAGGCACTTATCCCCAACATTTATCTAATAAACATTCGTTTTATGAATATTGACAAAGCATAAAATCTTCAGTAAGAATAATGCCCAATTGGAAAAGCAAATTCTTACCAACCGTTGAAGTGAAAGAATATTGGTAGGAGCAGCATATTATTCCCCATGACAAACACTACTGGACTGCAATGTTTATTTGGGCTTTCGACCTCTTTTGGTTGATGGTTCAATTTAAATAAATGGGCAGCGAAATGAGGTAATCAATTTGCGTTATGTTCCTAGAGTTGTGGAACTTAATGGCTTGTATTAATTATTCATACTCTTCAGGCAGAAGAACCTTGGTTTTATTAGTTTTCTGTTTTGGGGAACCATATAACTCTGTCTCAAATGTCTTTATTTTTTATTCTTCAGGTTGAGAAGTTGGAAAGTTGGGAAAAGAAACACAGGGGGAAAGTAACGTAGGTGTGGAAACCCATGATGTATGGGCAATGTGACCATTTTCCCTGCATCTTCTTAAAAGCCCTCGAAGGTCCAGAAGGAAAAGGCATGTATTACAGGGACCCCGGTATAAAGTCTACAAATAACACAGTGCTCTCATGGGATGGAAAGAGCACCAGGCTGAAAAGCAGGACGCCTGGATTCTACTCCAGCACTGCACCAACACGCTGAGCAGCTGCGAGGGCTCTCGGTGTTTTCCTCTGTCTACTGTGGCTGGGGTGGTTGGGTTACACCATCTCCTGTACCCCTTCCAAAGGTACTCTGTCTAGACTGCTAAAACAAAACAGACAGACAGACAGACCCACTCACACCCATAGGCTGCCTGGAACGAGGGTAGGACTGGGCAAGGTGTTGGCTTGTAGGGAGGAGATTCTGAACACAAGTCCATATCCCAGCAGGGGTCTGGGATGAGTGGGAAAGAGGCAGTGGATGAGACAAGGGGATCAGGGACTTGTCACTTGTAGGCACTTGTTCCTGGACAATGGTGCAGCAGGGACTAGTTATTTTTAAGCCTTCACAGCTCAGTTTCCACTCCAGTAATACAATGGCTTTTGCACAGAGCCCACGTGAGGGTAAAGTGCTCTACAAATGTCTGTTACTATGGAGAAATGTAGTGTTCCACAGAACACAGAGTTTTACTCAGCAGAAACTTAGATTCTTTCAAAAATTGAGAATTGCTACTGTCTTAAGATATGGAATGAGATAAACATGATGATTTGGGTGTAACTTTTAGACTGACTAATGATTCAAACAATAGTTGCTACTACGTTAGTATAAATGATCAGCTTAAACTCCTGTTAAGTAATTAAATCATTATCTTTCTTTTAGATAAAGTAGATCTTTCCATGACAAAGAGGCACAATATAGAACATTAGAAGAGACAAATGGTCATCATTTAGCCCAGACCTAGACACAGAAGAATTTCATGAATTCTTCTGTTCAAGAGAAATGTGATTTAGTTCTCACATCTCTAGAAGTTACAATGGAATCTTAAAATTAGACCACATCTTTTGTTTGATCAGATCAGATGATCTTTTTTGTTTCTTGGTTAAGTAAATACAGTCACCAGACATGAAGACCTGGACCAAGGTGTCCACCTTCAACATTTGACATCATGCTGCAGCACAGACTGTCCTTGCAGAATGACAGTAATGCTATATATTTAGCTGCAGCTGGGGGCGGAATTGTAGGGAAAAGTATTATATAATTAGACTATAATTATTCTGGCATTGTATAATAAAGAGCCTCATTTTCCCAGTCTGCAACAAATGACAGAGTTGCTTGCCTGACTCAGGGTATAGGTAGATGCTCTAGATGTCCTTGAATGCCCTAGTAGCTGGGGGAGGCCATGGCATGGGTCACTGTCCTCTCATCTACTGGGCCCAGATGTGGATACTGGGGGTGATTCAAATCATGTGCATATACACCTGTGAGTGTGGACGTGCATGCACACACACACACACACACACAAAGGGAGAGAACTTGAATAAGGTTGAGGCAAAGCCCACCAAAAAGCAACAGCTTAAGCTGGTGTAGAAGGTTAAAAGTCCACATGCCAAGCAAACCTTTCTTCCTGGAACTTCTGCCTTCCTGGGTCAAGTCCATTCACCAACTCCACAATGATTTGTATTAAGAACTTGAGCCTTTTCATTATGACCTTAGCAATGGGTCCAACTTCCTCAACTTGTTCTAGGTAGTGAGGGGTGAGAAGTTATAGTACTTATATAGTGATAGGTACTTAGAAACTTGCAAAGTTCTGAATCTGATGAGACCTTGACAACTCTTTCACACTCTAGCTCTATGTCATGTTCACCATGGACAAGGCATTCCTAACGTCCCTGTGATAGCCCCCTGATGCCCCATGTGCACCACACAATCTGTGCCGGGGCACCTCCTGGCATCTAACACATGCCATCACATTTTGTGTTGCCTAAGAGAAGCATTTATTTAAAATAAAACGAGCGAGTTGCCTATCAAAGCAGTAACGTGTTGTGCTGTTCATTTTTTATGATAGATAATACATAGTTAAAGAATTAAACCACAACGAAATCCCTCTTTCCAATTGTATTTATTATAAAAACATCTAAAATAGAAGTACTAAGTCTTTTTATCCTAATTAAAAACAGTAAAGACCCCTGGGAATAATAACAATTAATCTACAACTAAGAAGCACAAATTACTGAAGTAAAGGCAATGCGGTTTTCTAGAAAAATTCTATGGAGTTCTCTAAGGCTAATAGACATATGGATAAAAGAAACCAAGGGATTTAATTTACTTATGCTTTCAAAATTGAGATGATATCAAGCTAAAATGCTTAGGCACAACAAAAAAAAATAATCAACAAAGTGAAGAGACAACCCACAGAATGGGAGAAAAATATTTGCAAACTGTCCATCTCACAAGGGATTAACAACCAGAATACATAAGGAGCTCAAACAACTCAACAGCAAAGACCCCCAAATTATCCAATTTAAAAACGGGCAAAAGATCTGAGTAGACATTTCCCAAAAGAAGACATACAAACAAGTATATGAAAAAATGTTCAATATCACTAATCATCAGAGAAATGCAAATAAAAACTACAATGAGCTATTATCTTACCACAATTAAAATGGCTGTGTCAAAAAGATAGGCAAAACAAATGCTGGAGAGGATGTGGAGAAAGGAGAACCCTCGTACACTGTTGGTGGGAATGTAAATTAGTACAACCACTATGGAGGACAGTATGAAGATTCCTCAAAAAACTGAAAATAGAACTATCATATGACCCAGCAATCCCACTACTGGGGATATAACCAAAAGAAAGGAAATCAAAGAGATATGTGTACTTCCACATTTATTGCAGCACTATACATAATATCCAAAATATGGAATCAACCTAAGTGCCCATCAACAGATGAATGGATAAAGAAAACATGGTACAGACACACAATGGAGTATTATTCAGCCACATAAAAAGGAATGAAGTCCTGTCATTTGTAGCAACATGCATGGAACTGGAGGCCATTATGTTAAATGAAATAAGTCAAGCACAGAAAGAAAAATATCACATATTCTCACTCACATGTGGGAGCTAAAAAAGTGGATCATAAAGACAGAGGATAGATTGGTGGTTACCAGAAGCCAGGGGGGGAAGGGGGATGAAGGAGGAAAAGAAAGAATAAAAATAATAAAGGGCTGATAAGTAGAATCTATACAGAACTCTGGAAAATCAGCAAGAAAAAATCAAAACACCCCATTAAAAAGTGGGCAAAGGACATGAACAGAAACTTTTCAAAAGAAGACTAATGGCCAACCAACATATGAAAAAATGCTCAACATCTCTAATCATCAGGGAAATGCAAATCAAAACCACAATGAGATATCACTTAACTCCAGTAAGAATGGCTTTTATCAAAAAGTCCCAAAAGGATAACTGTTGGTGTGGATGTGGAGAGATAAGAACACGCATACGCTGCTGGTGGGACTGCAAACTAATACAACCTCTATGGAAAGTAATATGCAGATACCTCAAAGAGCTAAAAGTAGAACTACCATTTGATCCAGCAATCCCATTACTGGGCATCTATCCAAAGGAAAAAGACATTCTATAAAAAAGACATTTGCACTAGAATGTTTATAGCAGCACAATTCACAATTGCAAAGATGTGGGAACAACCCAAGTGCCCATCAACACATGAGTGGATTAATAAAATGTGGTACATGTATACCATGGAGTTCTACTCAGCCACAAAAAACCAAGTGATCTTGCACCTCTTGTATTATGCTGGGTAGAGATGGAGCCCATTCTACTAAGTGAAGTATTACAAGAATGGAAAAACAAGCACCACATGTACTCACTGTCAAATTGATACTAATCGATCAACACTTATGTGCACACATAACATGCATCAAGTGTCGGGCAGGTGGGAGGGGCAAGGAAAGGATGGGTATATTCACACCTAATGGGTGCAGTGCGCACCGTCTAGGGGATGGACATGCTTGAAGCTCTGACTTGGGTGGGGCAAAGGCAATATATGTAACCTAAACATTTGTACCCGTGTAATATTCTGAAATAAAAAATGTATTTATTACCTCTGAACTGTACACTTAACACAGTAAAGATGGTGAATTACATATGTATATTTTACCTCAACTTAAATAAATAAATAAATAAAACAAAATTGAATACCTGAATGCTTTCCCAAAGTAAGGAATATATAGAATATATGTGCATGTTAGTTTTGTCAATCTGATCGATCACAACAAGTATGTCCACTTTCAATTTTTATCAAAATATTTTTTTCCTGAATACAAAATTTTAAACACTATACAAAAGCACTTCTACAAATTTAAATTATCCTACAAAACAAAAACAAAAGTCTTTGGCAGTATTCCTCACCAAAGGATGTTAAAATACCTGAATTCTCAAAATTTCTGAATTCTCACTGGTTTGAGATTCTTTTTCACTGAAGAACATGATTGTTTATGCTCACATTGCTTCTTAGAGCTCTCTATCCACCAAAAGAAACTTCCTTGACCAGGGTGCACCCTGGGAAAACCTGCTGCAATGGACTTATGCCAATTCGTTTCATTTCCAAGGACAGAGAATTAATTTAAAAAGGGTTTTGTCATCTTTGAATGAAAATAAATAATCAAGAAGTATAATCATTACAGTGGGATGCTGTCTTATTTTGTGTTGAGCCTGAAACTATCCATGATCTCTCAGTTGGCCAGAGAGAGAGTCCTATGCCAGGGAATTTTCTGGCATCCTACAGTCTGAAGCTGCTGGGTACTGGCCCTCCCCGTGGTCCATGGGTGGAGAAGAGCCTTGTCTTTCCTGTGTTGTCTGGCTTGGGGAGAGGGGATTGAAGAAATCAGGGTTCAGAAAGCATGCCAGAGTGGAGCCTGAGCAAAACCAGGCAGGAACTAGGACCCTGATATTCTAAGAGGGTTCAGAAGCAGAACATCCAACAACCCAGGATTCTGGCCAGCTGCCAGACCCTAGGAGACTCCCACCCCAGGACTGAGCACCAGTGAGAAGTCTGCTCCTAAAGCACTATATACCTGTAAAGAGAATTAAAATCGTTTTCTTGAAGATCCCTTGTGCATACTGAGGCCAAACAGACTTCACGAATTGCTATTGCAGTTACATAGCAATTATAATGGTTAGGGTAATAAATATACTCATTGGTTTGCCCCCATCCATAACAATTCAAGTAAAAATTTATAAATATTGAAAGTAAGAAGTAAAAAGTAATCCTTAAAGGCTATTCTTAATCTAATTGTGCAAAAAATAAACAATTTTTTATATGATGTAATTTTAAATTTTAGGCTATAATGTTAAAACATTGTAAATGGTGGAAAATACTGCCAAAAGAAGAAATGCTTCCAATTTATTTCATTATATTAAGGGCCCCCCAGTTTAGATACTGCTGCTTACCAGCTGCCATCACCTTTTTAAAGGTTTCCATATTCCTGGGATTCAGCTATGGACCTGTGAACATCAGCCTGTCAACAGATAAGATGTTCTAAAGAATTGTTAACCTTGTGGTACTGTCTTATTTTGCTACGTACCGTAATTTGAACTGTGAGCGAACTTCCCCATGTTCTATTTGAATCAGTTCATTATAGCAAGCAATTATGCTGCTATTCTCCATAAATCTCTGAAAAGAAAGCAAAGATAATACATGAGACAAATATAGTTACTTCTTAGAGAGTAAAATAGAGAAACTTAACAGTTGTTTACCCCCAGGTAACTCTGTTATATAAGGCAACTAGTAAGTAAGATGAGATGAAATAAAATAGTTGTCAAGATGTTCAAAATGCTTGTTTAGATGTATGAGAAACAACAGAGCAGGTAACACTGTACCCTCAGCTCCCTTCATAACAAAGGTGGGATAAACTTCATTATGAATATTCAAGGGTACCTGAATGCCAAGGTATGCCAAGGTACCAAGAATGCCTGCCTAACCATATTAGTTACTGAAACATTTTTGCTTTATATTGCACTAATAAAAATAATCTAAAACCCAACATACAACATAATCAGTGTGCACCTCACTATCAGTAACCTCTTTTGAAGGGAGAGGCTGCTCTTTGCTTCCTTTCTAATTTTCTGAGTGCCAAATGCAAAGCTCTACATGTGACAGGTGATTAAAACTCAGTGACCTTAACAACAAAAGACAAACAACCCGATTAAAAAATAGGCAAAGGACGTGAACAGATATTTACACAAAGAAAATATGCAAATAGCCAACAAGCCCAGGAAAAGATGCTCTCTACATCATCAGTCATTACGGAAATGCAAATCAAAAGCACAATGAGATACCAATTCACATCCACTAGGGTATCTATAATTTCTTTAAAAAGGAAAATAAGTGTTAGTGAGGATGTGGAGAATTGGAATCCTTATACATTGCTGGTAGGAATGTAAAATGGCTTAGTCACCAGGGAAAAAAATTTGGGGGTTCCTCAAAAAGTTAAACACAGAATTACCATATGACCCAGCAATTCCACTCCTAAGCGTATACCCAAAATAACTGAAAAAAAGTACTCAAACAAATATTTGTACATGTATGCTCATAGCAGTATTATTCACAATAACCAAAAGGTAGAAACAGCCTAAAAGCCCATCAACAGATGAACGGATAAACAGACTGTATTATAGTATATACATACAATGAAATATCATTCAGCCATAAAACAGGAATGAAATACTGATAACATGCTTCAACATGTACGAATCTCAAAAAAATATTAAGTGAAAGAATCTAGACACAAATAAGCCACATGTTATATGATTCCACTTATATAAAATATCTAGAATAGGTCAATTGGCAGAGCCAGAATGCAGACTGGTGGTTGCCAGGGCTGCGGGGAGGAGGATGAGGAGACTGCTTAATGGGAACACAGTTTCCATTTGGGGATGATAAAAATGTTTTAGAACTAGACAGAGATAGACGGTGGCTGTACAACATTGTGAATATACTAAATGTCACTGAATTGTTCACTTTAAAACGGTTAATTTCAGTTTCAGCTCAATTTTAAAAAGGCTTTCATGTATTTATTTTAAAAACTTAGCAGATGAATGAACAGATAGATAAGCATATGAAGGTGAAGAAAATGCAACACAGGTGGTCATTCATCAAAGAACCATTAAGCACTGCTTACACTAGGCGTGAGCCGCTGTAGCCCAGCACTCGAAGGAAGTAGGATCTTTTTCACTAATAATCCCAAAGTAATTTGTTTTACATCTCTTATATATCCTCTATTATTCAGTGTACGATATAAAAGAAATCGAGCACTTCCTTTACATGTCAATTCTTGAGAAATGATAAAATCAGAAAAAAAATAGCACATAAAAAAAATAGTAAGGGGATACATTTCAGGATAATTCTACTAAGGAAAGGAGAAATGTCTTACATTTTAATTTATAAAATATATATATATCATGCAAATCTTTTAAAGCATATATCTGGCCAATGATTAAGTAGAAAGATAACCAGAATTTCAGAGTATTCCAAATTATCAATCACATTCTTTTGCCTCTCAGATAGCTAGATAGGAAGAGAAGGAGAATGCCAGGCCCTGCTGGAAGATGTATTTTTCAGATTTTCTGTAAGCAAGTTAGAGAAAGAATCAATCCCTTTCCCCCTCTTATCTTACAAACACACACAGACACACTCACACACTCTCTCTCTCTCTCTCCCACACCTCTGGAGTGGATGGCTTCTCCCTGGGCTTCCACTGTTTCATGTGCAAAGCTGAGAAGGGCTGAGGAAAGAGTGAAAGCCAAAAACATACACACAAGGAAAATATTTTCTCTTTGATTTACAAAGTAAAGTTAAATACAGTTAGGTTCAACTTGAGCTTTTAGATGGGTAAAAACTATATATCAGCCAATAACATAGCTCTGAAGGTTGTTACCTTTGAAAAAACATAAAAAACAACTCAGTGATAAAGTTAGTTTTGAAAATGTTGGGACCAACAGAGTTAGCAGGTTTCCTTCCTACAGGACTTCTCAGAGCATTCAGTACGCGAATGTGCAACGCTGCTCATGTGCACTGTGGATGCTCAGGGCTGGGAGGAGGAGGAATCAAGTCTTCACTGATTCCCCAAATTTATTTGACCACAGAAGCCCTTTCTCACGTAACACCTGTCATGAGCATCTGGAATACTTGTGTTCTGTCACACAGTTTGGGAAATACTCCTTCAGTGGACTCGATATGGAGTTTGGAGTTAGACAACAAGCATTTATCGCTTGACTTTACTTTATCATGAGTGTGAGCCCTGGCAAGCTCTTCAGTTGTTTGGAGCTTGTTTCCTCCTCTGCAAAAATGGAGAAACACTGAATCCCTCCTATGTAGAGGAGGATTAAGTAAGTCATTGGGAACTGGGCCTGACAAATAATAAATCGTAGCTTCCCACTTCCTACTCCACAAGACGCCTCTCCAGGGAGAACTGTGTCCTATAGTTTTGCCCAGACCATGGCATTGCATATGGTCAGAGCTCCATAAACACTTGTGATTCAAATAAGCATCATTTCAAATAGAAAAAGAGGCACACAAGGTTGATATAAGAATAGCTGCAACTGTCCTTTGCTGAGATGCTGGTTTCTAAGAGGCTCCGCATGGACTTAGCATCCATACAGTCGGCCACTTATGCGGAGCTCCAAAGGCTTCAAGGGGAGTTGTTGTGGGATATCTGACGGCACAATATGTTCCTGGATCCCCTCTCAGGGACCATAGACCAAAGGGCTGGCCAATTAGCTAGCAACACAGGGCTGCGTTTCAGCAGATGATTTAATATAATCAAAACAACTCAGAGATGGGAAACAACCTCATGGAAGGCAACAATAACTAGCATATTTAGAAAGGTGCTTGGGTAGAAAATTGCCAAAGACAAGATTTTGACCAAAAAAAGAGAACAGCCACCTGGAGATTAGCCTTAGCTACTGGTGGGCCACAGTAACTCAGGGAAAGCTGTCGTAGGTATAGTGCGCTTCCCCGGGAAAGAACCCAAGCTATAGGGCACCCTGACCTAACTGGCAAATGGCCTCGATCAGAACACCAGGTGGGCCCTGACATGGACTGTTCCTCGTGTCCCCACCAAGGGTTTTATTCACTGTGGCTGACTGCACAACTCAGTAACATATCTGGACAGAGGGAAACGAAATCTTACAGAGCAGCAGGGACAGGCTGCAAAATGCATAAAAATGAAACAGTGGAACTTTTGTTACATTCTCTTAAATAGCATTTGCACCCAAAGAGTGATAACTGTTTCTCCCAGGCTTTTCTGTGAGCAAATGTGCAATCTCAAAACCCTGCGGACAAGATGCTGTCACTTCAAATGACACCAGTCTCTAAATCAACTGGAGGCAGGATCACTGAACTCAAAGCAGAATTCCAAAAGGAAACTCAACAGCACTTACATGGAGCCCAGTTGCTAAAACCTACAGTGTGTCATTGTCATTCTCGAATCATCCCTCAGGTAATGAGGAAAACCTACATCCTCACACTCCGAGAGGCCCTGACTCAGACTTGAAAAGGACAGCACTGGGATGGAAGAGGGGTGGCCCATATCACATGGAGATCTATGAAGACTGCGCATATTTTAGAGTTATTTCTTAGAAAATGAGTAAAGAAAGTCTCAGCCACACAGCTTCTTTGCCAACTTTCCTTTTGCAACTCTCCATTCCAAAACTCAGAAGCATTGCTTATGCATTGTCTCTAAGACTCAGCACATAAAGATAGCTTTCAGAACCAAATGGCAACCTTAGTGAGAAGAAACAGACAGAGGAGAGGAAGGTGTTAGGAGACCGAGGAATACTGCTAGCCGGAAACACTCATTTCTGTTACACACTGTGAACCACGACACTACCTGGCCTCTTTCCTACAGCACTGCTCCTTCCACACTGAAGCACACCAAAGCACAGAACGACTGCATCACAAAGGTAGTTTCTACTTCTCTGTGGTCTATAACCAAGAAGAATATGTTTTTTTAAGCCCAGGGTAGCAAAGCACCATTACTTAACGCATTCAATGAAATATTCATAATTCACAAGGCAAGGCACAGGCAATACCCTATGTTTGAAGGAATACATCACACCACCTTTCTGAGAGTCAGATTGCTCCTATCAAAAGACCTTGAGATTCGGGGTAAGCCTAGTTATTTAGTTTGTTAGTATGTCTCTTTGGAGTAATTAGTCTTAATCTTCAAGTGGCTTATCAGTGTTATTCATGTAGTTGTCACTCAAAATATTTTCCTTTGTTGATGTGAATGGTTTAAGCCAGGGGTTCACAGGATGCCATTGTCACCATGGGCCTGTCCCTAGGGTGTAAGCTCTGGCCGGCCCTGGGGAACAGAGTCCTGGGTGCCAATTTGGTGGACTTATCTATATATGATCACACACATATTGAGTCTAATTGACTGAAGTTATTTAAATTAGATTACTTTGGGACTACAGAATTTTGATCTGATTTAATAAGATGTGTTTTTATGTCATTACATATCTCTTACTAAGATATATGGAGAAAACCCAGAGAGGAAAAGGCAAGAAGCTTGCAGTTGCTCATTGCTCTCTCACGAGAACACAGTTGCATTGGTTTCCTAGCAGCCCTGGGGCTGATTCCCTCAACAGTTTTCCGTGGCTGCTTTGCTCAGCTGTTGTGGGACAGTCAGGGCTCAGGTGCCTGCACCTGAGAGAGGGGCTGGCTCATCTTGTACGTACCCTGTTGAAGCCTGCATGGAGGAGAGGAAGGACTGAGGCCTCTTCGTGGTCATCCGATCTGCAGCAAAGCAGAAAATGTGGTCACTCAGCAGATACAAACCAGGATTCCTCACACTGAAACACGGAGAGAGAGCAATGAGGCCATGCGGTGTTAGCTCTAAGAGGGGCTTCCTGACCAGCACGTGCCCCCGGGGCACGCCTACCTTCAGGGACACACCCCACCTCTACCTGCCAGATGCAAAAAGAACAAAAATGGAAAAAACTCTGGCCATGTGCCTGGAAATGTCACCCTGGTACACAAGTGGCCCTCTCCAACTCTGGGCTGCCCTTTGGGGTTGGGGCAAATGTAGGGGAGCAGTCCCATAAAGGGACACATGAGGTGCACTGCTAATCCCGAGACCACTGACCCCTGTGCTGTCCCCAAATCTTCTGGAAGCATAACTCCCACCCAAGAACTCGCCAGGTGCAGCTGTCAGTGTGAGGAAGACGGCGGCATTACAGGCTACGGGATCCCACAGCCAAACAGAAAGTGTCAGCAGGAGCGCAGAGTTAGAAGGGAAGAAGAGAAAACAAAAAATGGGTAATTGTCACTCATTTCACAAGAGACTTCCTGCAGTGAGCCTACAATTGGGTGTCAGGACTTCAGTCTGAGTACAAGGTGGGGGTGGGGGTCGGATTGTCATGAAGACACCGTCACTGTTGAGAGGTAAAGGGTGTCCTGAGACAGCAAGCAAGTAACAGGGGGTATACACCCTGAAAAGCAGGGAAGAAAAACGGAGTAGAAGGGACTGGGTGGGAATGCGGATAGAAACAGCGAGAGAAACCCAGTGCTTAGCTGTGGCATTACCATTAGCTGATTCCTTCCCTGCGGGGAAAAGCTGTCTGCTCTACTCCCTTCTTTCCCTCTGGAACACAAGGTTCTACCTTCTTTCTCTCAATGATTGGGAGGGGAGGGGGGAGGGCGGACAAAAAGGGTTCCAAAGGCACTGATAATGTTCTATTTCTTAAACTGGGTGACACAGACATAGGCGCTCATTTTATTATTGCTCTCTCTATATGAAATATTTTATAATGAAAAGCAGAAAAAACAGGTGAAAATCATAACAAAAAAGTCACAGTAAAGCATTATTTGTCAAGGACTGGTAAACATTGTTGCTATATGAGTAGGAACAAAAAACGTTTTTTTTTGGGCCCACGGAACAAGCCAGGCTTGCGAAAAATGCCAAGTACATTTTTCGTGGCCCAGTACATTTCTGGTACCCATGAGCAAGACTGCAAGACCCTGCTCAGATCTCAGAGTGCAGAACATAACCGTGAGAAAGAGGGGTGGAGGAGGCCGATTTCACATCTCAGTTCCCCTCTCTCATTCCTCTGGGCTCTTACCACCTACCAGGATGGCAAGGTCTAAGAAACCAGTGGGGACAATTGCTTCACTTTTTTGGACCCCAGGCCATGGTAGGTGTCAAAGTGAAGAGACACGGCTCCTAAGAAGAGACACCAGCACTAGCCCGGAGTCTTTGGTAAGGGCAAGATTTTGAAGCCATGATCTCCTGCAGTACCTGTACGGCGTTGGACTGAAGTATTTCAAGTCTCCCCTGGCCAGGTTTGCCTAGGGGGAGCCCTACGCTCTCTTGTCTGAATTCCTAGCTTGTGAGCTCCTTCATCACAGAATCTGTGCCAAATGCCACAGTGAGGCTGAGTCCATCAGGTCTAGGCACTAATTAAGGTCTCATTCTCTCCGAAGCTAATGACAGCCATTAAGTGACTACAACAAATTTTGTTGCTTGCCAAGATTCCCACCACCGCAGCTTGTACAAACAACTTTTCTTCCTGCAGGCTCCTTCATTTTAAGTGCTGGCCGTTTCAGAGGATAAACCCGGCAGAGCCGTTTCTTGTCCCACAGTCTCACTGGACCCACAGCTCAGTCCCTCTGCTTCACTTTCCAACACTGGCATAAACCTACTGCTATCCTGCCTCTGGCCACGTAACAGTCCCAACGGCAACTTCACAAACCTTTTCTTGTAGTGGATTTAGTACCTCTTTGTTCTCACGCTTGGATATGAAGAAAATGTTTTTTCTTAAATGAAAAACAAGCATAGCCCATCTCCTTGCTTCAAAGAAAAAAGATAAACTAGAACAACGTTCTCTCTAGACCTCCTCCTTCCTCAAATTTTCCATTCATTTCTGGCAGATAATAAGCAAACCTTTTTTCCTGAGGTGCGAATGTGCTAACAGCAATTATATACGATAGAGAGAAAAACCTAAATATTTCCAGGAACTTGTGAAATAAAACCCCCAAAGCAAGATCTAAAGTTGATGTTCAGGACATGCTCATTGCTTTGTTAGCTCAAAAACTGGATTACATCAGACACATGTTTCAGAATGAACAGTACTACTTCCAGCCAGGGATGGGGAGTGAGCTTACGCTTGTGAAACCACAGCAAGGATCACCGTGTGCTCCGAGGGATTTGTGGCCCGGATTGACCTGCAATGAGAAGACTCCAAGTCAAAGAAGTTGACCCGGGCTTTGTTACATAAAATGAATGTGGAACTTCTTCACATTGAAAATGGCACAAAATCAAATCTTTCTCTAAAGGAAAGGTCTCAAGACAACAAAGAAAGATGCCCTTCTGGATTAGGACAATCTCTTCATTTTTTTCAAAACAAAATGTTTTTGAGCTCCTAGGCAATGATCCAACAGGCCAGACCTGCCAATTTTCCACTTCAAAAATTGGCAAATTCCACTTAAATTCCATGGCTTTTTAAATTGAAATTCCACTCTGCAAAAAAAATTGGCAGTTCTACAAGCCTCTTCTTATCAGTTTGTAGCTGGGGGAGCTAATCAGGTTGGATCTTTTTCCTTTTAAAATAGTAGGCAGTTCAGGAAGTTTGCCTTATAATAAAAATTAAAACACTTGCTGGCAGCTGGATGTACAAATGCAGGTTAAAGCCTATTAAACATAGTACAAAGAGCCACCCAAATTCTTCATTCATAGTTGTTTTTGCTTGAATACTTTAAACAACTTGATCATCAGCTGTGGATGAGAAATGTTGCAATATGGTGACTCTTACTGTCTAATGATGTTTGCTGTACTAGAACCACCTGTATATTGTAAGTTTATTCCCTAGGAATTATACAGGATAAGAACACATAAGGATATAGAATGTTGAGGGCTATCAGTCTTCTTACAAGAGGGGCTGTACTACAGCTGACTCTGGACTAATCTGGTCAGGGGGTTGTCAATCGAACAAGCATTAATAAAGGGCCGCACGCTTGCATTTGCAGTGCAAACCCGCATGCTTGTTTTGATCTATTACCTCGGTCTGGCCTCTGTGTATTTTGAGCTCCCTTGGAGGGGAACCACCATCTCCAAGAACAGAATCACTCCTGAGAAATTTGTGAAACAACAAGTGTTTGTTTTTCCCTCTAGCTATGGACATCTCTGCTCCTCACCATTTTAACCTGTTTGCACTATTGCTCCCCCAGGGACAGCCCCAGCTCATGCTGCTTCATCCTTTTCAACTCCAAAATTTCACGACTTTTCTCAAAAATGTACTTTCACCATGTGCTATTCCTTGAGACCTCACTCTATGTGGGTGGAAGGCTCACAGTGATTGGCTTCCATATTCCCGGGAAGTGAGGTTTCCCCTTGTGAATAAATGACACGTGGAAGAGCTCCTTGGGAGAGAATGCTGCAGGGGTGGATGTGGGGGGTAAGTCAACAGCCCGCCCATGCTGGCACAGGCTACTTCCCATCTAGCCACCCCACAGGGCAGGGCCTGCTAAGGTAAAGCTACTCTTACTAATATTTTACACTTAGTAGCCTCCTGATATTCAGCAGAAATGCCGGTTAGCACCTAATAAGAAGAGACACCATGTTTCAGAGGCATGCTCTGGTCTCTAGCGACACACTATTAAGCACGCCTCACCTTCCCTCAGCCGCTCCCACCTCCGTGAGGCAGCAGGACAGACTGCTGGGCTACATTCTAAAGGGTGACTCTGAGGCAGGAGCTTCAGGCATATCATGAGCATAACTGGGCTGCAACACACTCCCCCTTGGTTTCCTTCACGATTGGCCTCTGTCTGTTGGGTTGCTTCCTGCAGTTTGCCTCTTCCCTCTCAATCCTCCAAAGAAGGGGACTCAGGGGGACCTGGGGGCAGGTGGGCTGGGGTCCGAGGACACACTTTAGGCTTAAGTCCACTCCTAGCTCAAAAGCCAGGGATCTAGGGCCACAGATGACAATAAAGAATGCACATCTGCCAGGAGTGTGTCCCCCGCCCCTCTCCCTAGGGAACGCGTGCTGGTAGTCAAGCACTCAGAACCTGGCCGCCCTCAACACGACCAGTGATGGTCGGTAAACACACTGCCAGATACACACACCTGCCTTCTGAACCGCAGCCATACCTTTGCTTTTCGGTGCAGCTAAGAGAGAAGTGCATTTGTTAGGAAACAAAATTCTATCTCTTTATATTTAAAGAAGAATGTAAAGCCTATCTGCTAAACTGGGCCTTTGCCTGAACTAAAAGATTTCTTCCTATTAATTTTTTCTGTACAACTAAAGCTTGTCTTAAGTTATTCCACATGTGAACAAAGGACTGTGGTATTTCTACTACAAAACCATGTAAAAAAAGTAAGTGAAGGCCAAGAAAAATCAGACACACCTAGTTATACAGGATCTGATTCTATCCTAAAAATCATTTAAAAAATATTTCTTCATACCAAAAATAGCATCCAAATATTTTCTATGTATATTTATATATATTATTAAATACAAAAATATTTTCATTCAGAAAGATGAGGTTATTTGAGACCATTAAAACATTTTACAAACCGGTACTTCAGAAAAATTCTTCTTTGGGAGACTAAAAATCATTAAAAACTAGCAGCAGAGTGATGCCTGTGATACAAAACTTCTCTTAATCCATTAATTTCCTGTCAGGGTACCAAAGGTTCTCAGAAACCATTTCCCCACCTTCCATTTCACTTACTAATATTCAAGAAAATTCCAGCTCCCCATGCAACTGGACTCTGTCCTGGTCTAGCATTTAATTAGTGACCTCTTCCTGTCTAGCTTCAAAGCATTCCACTTCTGCTAAATGAATCAGTTCATCCAGAGCTAACTCTCATGACTGTGCATTTATTTATGAACAGGCCTGTGCTTCCTCCCCAGAGCGCGAGCATTTCTGTAAACAAGCCAGGGGTTTGGGTCCCTGGAAGGTTTTCCGGTGCTGCAAAGTGGCTGCCTTCGCTCCATGACTGGGAAGCCTGCTGTGGGATCCACCCATCTGTGTCAGGCAGGAGAAAATTTATATTTCACACATTTCTGATGTTCATTTTGGGATAGAATAATGAAGATTAAAATAGCTGGTTTAAATCCAAACCGTATCTGTGTAATGAGAACTGTGTGAATTTTAATGTTTTTTTATGAGCAATGCACAGGGTGGGGGGAATACCCTGAAGTTTTCCAGGGGAGCCTAGCTCACACCTCTAAATTTAGTGCAATTCAAATGTGGAAAGATAGGAGAGGAGAGACAAATCCATAGGAAGGAGCTATAGCTTTCACCATAGAAATCTGTATAGACTGCTTAGGAACATCAACATGTTTTACAAGTATTTCAGATAGAACTAAAGACATCTATAAATGAAGTTCATCTGAAGCTGTTAAGTAAACATTTACCAAGCATATTAAATGAGGGAAGGTACCTGCACACTGCTTCGGCATCGAAGTTCCGACTGTGCCTGTGATCGATGACAATAATCTCATGATGCTTATCAAGAAAGCATTCAAGGGCCGACTCTGGAGTCCGAGCAATATTGCATCTGTAACCAGCTCTGTCACAGGCCCACCAGAAGCCATCGCTCTGACTATCTTCCTTGGCAAAGATCAGCAAAACCTGAAACACAATGAAAAGAGCACGTTGACAGAAATCCTCCTCCTCAGAGACTGTATTCAAACAGGACTATAGTATACTGGTCACAAATGGAGGGAAGCCACCTGGGTTCAAATCCCAGGCCCTCTGGTTAGTTACTTGTCTTTGAACAAGTTATTTTATCTCTTTGGCCTATGATTTCTCTGCCATGACATGGGATAAGAGAGTGCCACATAAGCTAGTTGTGAGAACTGAATGAACACAGGATAGGTGCTCAGTCACTCTGGTGGTAGCTGTTATTTACCGCAATTACAAATATTTTTAATTTCCTAATAGACTTTGTTTTTAAGATAAGCAATACAATTATTAACAGGATAATTAACACAGGTTAGATTATGGTTCACATATACAGTACATGTATTTGGTTCTAGTGCAAGTGGCATTTGCCTTGAAGTCCCTGGAAGCCACCTCTCTGAACTTAGCACTGAAATACCTGCAGAGACATAGGAAAGTAAGGGAACTCCAAACAGCCTCAGAAACAAATTCCAACACCCAATCCTTGCCAGAATCTAGAAAGAATGATCATGAAATGTGAAGCTGATAGAGCTACAGTGAGGAAAATTTACCTCTATCTGCCTCACTGGGAAGCAGCCCCACTAGCAGGAAAGAAGGTGGCAATACTTTATGCAATTTTCCCCTCATCATCCCTTGGGCTCAAGAGCCCAGATTCTCTGGCAGCTGGAAAGCCAGAGACAGCCTCGCCACCACCCGAGCTTCTTTATTTATTCATGGTCTGTCTTCCTCAGAGAATTAAGCTTCAGGAGAGCAAAGACTCACCCATCTCATTCCTGGCTATACCACCCGTGCCCATCACCGGGCTGGCACTTACTAGCTGCTCAGTAAATATTTGAGGAGTGAAGAAAAACTACTTATGGAGTTTTCTGAGAAATGCAAGAGGGCTTTACTATTAATAGAAGATTACCTACCAGCAATAGGTCTAATAAGAAAAACCTATAATGATCACAAGATATTGATAAGGCATTTAATATTCTTCCACATCCACTGCCGGTCTAAACGACTGAGAATAGAAGGTTAGTTTCTTAATAGGAAGAGCTTTTAAGCCAATAGTCAATACCATTTGTCATGGTGAATACAAAATATGTTTCATTTAAAATCAGAAACAAGCCAAATTATCCAACCATTACCATTACATTTGAAACATATTTCATTAATTGAAAATTAGAAATATATAGAAAAGTAAAAACAATAATATAATGAAACCCATGTACCCATCACCCAGCTTCAGCAATAACCAACTCCTGGCCAATCTGAGTTCATCTCTCTCCCTACTGACTTTCCCAACTCTTGTATTAAATTGTGGCAAATCCGGACATCTTATTTCAATCACATGCTTTTGTGAAAGATAAAGACTCTTTTTTAAAAGAAAACCACCATACCATTTCATACCTAAACCTCCCCAATGATTTCTTAACATAAATACCTGAATGTATCATACATAGCGTTTGTTTTAAACTTTCTTGGAATTATTTCTTGTTTTCTTGAATGCCATATTTCCAGAAGAGAAATGATATACTTTTCAGCATGACTCTGACATTTTCTTCTTGGCATGTGGCTTAAAAATCACACACTAGTAACACCTGAGGCTGCTACGCTTGTTAAGTCTCACCCTGGCCCGAGACTGTCACTCTTCAGCCCAGGATGCTCCTAACCTCTCCAGCCACAGAGCTCCTTCTAGGAAGAAATGAGAGGTGGCTCTCCCAGGAGAAGTGAAGGGCACAGCTGTGTGGATTTTGATAATGAAAAGAAAGCCTTCAAACCAAACTATTAACAAGAGAGCCACAAAAAGAAAAATCAGGTAGGATAAACTGGTTCGTGCAAAAAGTCAACAGCCCTTCACTCGGGGTAGCAGAAAAGGTGAATCAACTTGTCTCTCATCTGTCTGGCTGAAATATGGATCTCTAAATCAGAATCTTCACAATGTATATGTCTTGATACCATTATGCCTCAATATTTGACTAATACAGTAAGAACACAACTCTATTCTCCTGTTGGACATTGCTACAGATATCACTTATTTTTAAAAACACTGTTTTTGATTGCTTCGGGTATGCTGATGAACAAAATAAGGAGTCCTTGCACTGTAGTGGCAGACGGACAAACAATAAACAACACATATATTAAGTAAGCACATTCTGTGGAATGTTAATAAGTTAATAAGCAAGTGCTCAGGAGTGGGTATAAGCAGGTGGCTAGGGTAGGTGGGTATAAGCATGTGAGCAAATGCCTGAAGGGAACAGAAACAAAAGCCCAGTAGAACTTCTGAAGGAAAAGCACTCCAGACAGAGTGCCATAAACCCCTGCTGTGTGCCTGAGGTGTTCATGGACTGCAAGGAAGCCAGTGTGACCAGCGGGAGGGTGGGAGGCCAGGAGGGTGAGAGAAAGTCAAGTTCACGGCAGAGGGTTATGACACGGTAAGGCTTCCTAAGCCATCTGAAGGACTTAAAAAACTGGATTTCACATGGAAACTTACAAACTGATTGAAGGCAGGACGTTGTATTAATTGCGCCTTTTTATTTTCTGTTTCTGATGCTTTGCCATCTGGGGCTTTGCTGACACCAGAAGGTCTGCCCCTTCCAGGGTTAGCTAATTCCTAGAGATAGCAAATAACTCTCCAGGGATCACACCTTTCATATGCAAACGAACCAATCCAGAGCCCATGCCCCAACCACCTCCTTTGGCTCTTACACTCTGGGCTACACAAGCCCCCTAAGTCTAATGACCCCAGGGCCAGGTGCCAGACAACTACAATCTCCCTCCCCCAACCCCCCTGAAATTATTCAGACTAGCCAATCCTAAACCTGCTTACCCTGCCTCTCCCCGTCCTTCCCATGGAAACCATAGAAAAGGCTCTTGCCCAGGTTTCTCCACCTACCTCTGCCTCCTGGCAGACCCTGGCGCTACCATGTGGCCCTGTGTGGCGGGGTGTACCCCCTCCTCTTAAGACCTGTAACTATTTTTTCAATGGCACTGTCCCCTGAACTGTTGGCCTTACCATACCTAAATAATAAAATCTACACTTAAAAAATGGAATGCCTATATTATAAAAGCACTCACTAGAGAATTTCTTTAGATGGTATGTAGAATGCTTTCCATTTATAATAATTAATTTAGAAAGACTACTTTTCAATTATTCAACTCCTAAGCAAAGTGAAAACCTATGGGAATAAAAAATATACACTTTAGAGTAAAACACTGTAGTAATCACCTTTTTAAAATACCTGCTTAGCTCTGGAAAATTATACCTTCTCCAGGAAAGTGGTAGATCCAGGTTACCAGGATTGGACTCTTTGTCCCCATTTCCCAGGCTATAGTTGGGCTAATGATATTCTGTTTCTGGGAATTTAGAATTTGAACAGAGAGACACAGAGGTTGGGAACTGGGACCCATGGCTCATTAACAGTAGAGATATTAAAGGAATAACTTTAAACTGCCACTGTCAAAGGCTCAGAGACGGCCCACTGATGTCCCGAGCCATGGCTTTTCAATTCTTCCTTGGATTCTGGGAAAAAACACAAAAGTGCACTATCTTTCTAATATATTTCTTATTCATTTATCTATCTTTTTTTTTTTAAATATAAGGCAGCTGTTACTTGCAACCAAAAAAATGTAAAGCAATACAGTCGTCCTTCAGCTTCAATAGTCTACATCAGTATTGACAGTTTCTTTGTTAGACGTGGCCATTTGTTAATATTTATTGATCATTCACTGAAATTAATACATGAGTGACTCATAAATGATTTTGCAAAATATATTTCTGAAAAAAAATCATCATTGATGACCTATAACTGAACTTGATTTGTAAAGAGTAAAAGCAAACTGATCCCTGTGCTTGCTCTAAATAATATGCTCTACATTCATTCAATGAATATTTATTGATTATGTAAGATATTAAGAACTGGGAATAAAAAGATGACAGAGATAGCCATAGGCCAGTCTCTGCCCCTAAGACCCCAGCCGGGGAGAGAGTCAGGGAAGGAGATAATTACAGTAGATGTGCTAATAAGTGGTGACCACAGACAGAGCACAGGCAGGAACCCCGGCACAGGGCAACAAGCAGAAGGAAGCAGTTTTGCCCCATCAATCTCACTGTACTGTTGTAAACACAGCAAAACAGCAGAAGATGAAGAAACGATCAAGGCTGACGCCGGGAACAATGAAGAAACCTCTTTCTGGAGCAGAGCTCGGCCACCTTGGCTTTTGTCCAGACCCAGGCCACAATGACCAGCAATCCTCACTTTGCATTGTAGAGCCAGACCATAAAAATGACCCTGCAAAGCTATCTTGTTAAGCCCACATTGTCTGTTAAAGAATGGCAAAATTATGATTGTTCTGTGACCTTTAAAGATTTTTGTCAAAGTACTGAAAACTTTCTTATTGCTGGTTACAAATGTATAGGGAAATGAAAAAAATGTAAAACCAGTATTGATCCAGTACGCTGTAATCTAAAGCATTAGAAACACTGAGGATGAAAATATTTTCTTTCTTTTTAAAAACCTTATCAAGAGTAGTTTGAACAGTGCTTGCCACGTTTTTCTTGTTGTGTAAATGACTATACGGAGTGAGCATCTTCTATCTTTGTAAAGTGTCACACTCCTAAGTTGGGATCAGCTGCCAACATTTTATCCTCAGTGCTTTCCGTGTCATGCAATATCCCCAGGTTTCCTTTCGCTAATGTGAAGTTTTCTTGCTGGCCTCACTTCCTCTGTAACATCTTCACCCTTTTCGTCATAAGCACTGTCCTCATTTATGTCGGTCAGCTTGCATCCACCAACGTGTCTAGAACCTCTCCAAGGGAGCAGCCCCGGCATTCCTCCGTCTACCTGTGATTCACATTTCGCTTACAGCAGAATCACCTTCATTTCTTCACTGCACTTCCGTCTTTGTTGGCTCATTCCTTCTTTCGATGATCTATTTTTGAATTATGTCCTGTGGGTTTATCACGGAGAGACAGAAGGCAACACAACTACGTGCTTTCCCGCCTGTATTTATGACAGACAGGCAGAGACCAACCACAGAGACTTTTTAAAAAAGTGATTGGTTACTGATGATGCTGCACATTTATTATTTACGTAGTGATTTGTGGACCGGAGAGCCAGCAGCAAAGTTTGTACTCTAGCATTTATTCACAGTTAAAACACTGATGAAACTGCAATCTGAAACATGTTGCTGGGGGTCTGGTGTTATTTAACGAAACCATGGAATTTGCACACCTGGGAATTGGGCAAAGTGAGGGCTACCTGCACTGCTTTTCAAAAGGAACTATTAATATTATAAAAGACCTCAAACTGCCATGCAGGGCCGCCCTCGGTCTCCAAGAAGAACTCTACCTAAATTTTCTTGGAACCACAAAGTTTAATTCATCTTTCATCCCGGGTTAGGAAGATGAAATGAAGGCTGACCTAGGGCAGGGCCAAGAGAGTGAAGCGGAGGGCCTTGTGCAGGAAGCTGCAGCGTAGAGACACATGGGCTGCCAGTTACACAGGGGCTCCCAGTGGCAACGACAGAAGCAGGGGCAACGGCTCTTGGGAGTTCTCAGAGCAGGAAGGGACTCAGGGAATGATCCATTCAACCACCATCCAACAGATAAGGACAGCGACTTCCCCAAAGCAAAGCAGTGGCAGAGCTGGAACCCGTATCTTCCAGCTCCTCCTTCAGCAACCTCTCCCCAGCTCCAGTTGAGGTCACCTTGCTTTGCTGGAAATCCTTGTAACTATTCCTTTTACAGGTTTTATCAAGAAAGAGGTGAAAAATATCTTTCTGAGGATAGCAATAATCTGTCTTTGACAGGTACATTAGAATGAACCCATTTTCTCTGGTGAACGCTAATTATGAAAAAGATGAAAACAAGACTAAACTTTTCCTTAACTTGAAGGCAGCAATATAATTGTTCATTACTATAGTGTTTTTTCTAAACAAGCATATGTCTACACATCTCCAAACGGATTATCAACATCTACTATTAAAATCTGATTTTCAGAATATTCAGTTTGGGTTTAAGGAAAAACCTAGTAACAGGGAGCTTCCAAAGCAGACCACACATATAGATCATCTAAGTTGTGTCCACATAATACTACTAAACAACTGGCCAATTTGCTCTGAAAAGGGTCAGTTGAGTTGAAAAACAATGGTCTGGGAACTTTCTTTAAATGTCCCTAAGAAAGTGATGCTGATAACAGCTAGAGTTTGCTGAGAATTTTCTAAGGGCCAGCCATTATACTGAAAATACTTGAAATACACTATCTATCTCACTCAGTAACCCTTAAGCAACTCTTTGGAGGAGGGCATTATCCTCATTTTACAGACATGGAAACTGAGGGTTGGACAGCTAAGGGACTTTTCCATAGCCACACATCTAGCAAGATTTGAACTGAGCTTGGCTTGACCCCAGAGCCTTTGCAATCATCATGTTAAGTAACTTACTCTCTCTCAGTTTTATTTCTACCCCATAAAATATTGGACCAAAATTCCTAACAACTCTGTGGTTCCATGAAACTGGCTGGACTAGGAAGAAGACACAAGTAGGTGGCAGCAATACAGATAGACAGGAAGGGAGAAGCTAACTGCAGTGAGTTACTGAGTCACCAGTCATTTCACTTAATGCATGAAGGTCAGCTCTCCATGAGGCCATGTAATCTCCAACATATAAAATCTCCAATATGTAATGGTTCCAGGGAAAAAAAAATCCATGCCCATACAACATGGAAGAATAACAACATGGAAGAATAGGCTTTGAAGGGAGGTGCTGCCTTGCTAGGAAAGAGCTTAGGCCATGGCTAGCGGGATCCATTTCCAAGTTCAGTTGGAAGGCCCAGCACGGAGGGAATAAGGACAGGACATCCTAAGCAGAAAGATGTCAATTCTGCACACTGGGGAAGTAAACGTGCTCCAGGCATGGACGGAGAAAAGACCATTTGATTTTCAGACAGCATCATGTTGATTTGAATCTACTGCCTCACAATATTTCCCCAACTTTTTATTTCCTAGCCAAGACTGGAAAATATGACTTTGACTGTGAGTCACATCACTCACCCAGGAGAGGGGTTCTCTACAGTACCATGTGCACTTCCCATCCATTCCACTCCCAGCTGTGCTCCTGCCAGCTCTGTGTGGGATGTACAGAGCCCCATGCCACATGTCCTGATGTGGGAGCAAATTTCTCCCCTGATGAACTCAGAAATGTACCCTCAAAAGCAAACACATCCCTGAAATGTTCTTATTAAGACATTTCCTTCTAAGCCCTAAGAGCTCTGGCTGATGCAGCTAATTAATATTTTTGGCATTTCAGTGAAGTAACAGAATAGATATTTTTCTCCAAGGCAAAAAGATAAAACAAAAACAAAAGCATTAGGACATGGCTTGATTTTTCTAAGACAGTTGCAATGCTGGTAGTAGAAGCACTTGACTAGATATCAATATCCCTAAAGTTAGAGTGATATAAACAATAAAACCTACCTCTCAGACCTCTCTTTGTGGTCAGGGGGCATTGTGCCATCTCTCTACCCCCTGCAGCACCTAGCATGGAGCCTTGAACATAGGAGGTACCCAGTATATTCTTATTGGATGAATTGGTTAGCCAAATTCTACGTTTAAATGAGATCAAGTAGTAAAGGCATCTTTGATCCTAAGAGAACTTGTTATCTTTTTAAAAGAGTCTCTTAATTATTGTTTCCTTCACTCAATGAGAGACTCTTGACCACTTGCACCTGCTCATGTGACATAAACCAGTGGGGAACACATTAGCACTGGTAACATTATAGCTCTTGCACTGGGTGGTGGATTCATGATATTCATTTTGTTATTATGTTTCATGGGTTATGAGCACAAATCAAAACATGTTTTTGTATGTTTTAATATACCAAATATAATAAATTCAAATTTACAGATAACTAGTTTTCAGTTATGGGAGAATAGGGCTGTCAAGGGATAGTTAAATCCTGCAAAAAACTATATCATATTTGAGAGGACAGAAATACAGTATAACTTGAGGCTTTGTTATAAAATTTGACTGCTAATAAGCAAGTATATTAAAAATAATTTAAGAGTAGTAACATACTTCAACACAATAAAAGCCATATATGACAGACCAATAGCTAGTATCATACTGAATGGGGAAAAAACAAAAGCTTTTCCTCTAAGATCTACAACAAGACAAGGATGCACCCACTTTCACCACTGTTATTCAACATAGTACTAGAAGTTCTAGCTAGAGCAATCAGACAAGAGAAAGAAATAAAGGGCATCTGAATTGAAAAGAAAGAAGTCAAATTATCTTTGTTTGCAGATATTATGAACTTACATCTAGAGAAACCTAAAGACTCCACCAAAAAAAACTATTAGAATTGACAAACAGATTCAGTAAAGTTGTAGGATACAAATTCAACATATAAAAATCAGTAGCATTTCTATATGTCAATAGCAAATGATCTGAAGAAGAAACCAAAAAAGTAATCCTATTTACAACTATGAATAGAATAAAATACCAAGGAATAAACTTAACTAAAGAAGTTTAAGAAAGCTCTCTATAATGAAAATTATAAAACACTGATGAAAAATTGAACAGGACACACAAAAAAATGGAAAGATATTTCATGTTCATGGATTGGAAGAATCAATATTGTTGGAATGTCCTTACTACCCAAAGCAATGTACAGATTCAATGTTATCTCCATCGAAATACCAATGATATTCTTCACAGAAATAGAAGAAAATAATCCTAAAATTTATATGGAACCACAAAAGACCCAGAGTAGCCAAAGCCATCCTAAGTGAAAAGAACAAAACTGGAAGAAACACATTACCTGACTTCAAATTATACGACAGAACTATAATAACCAAAATAGCCTGTTACTGCCATAAAAACAGATACATAGACCAATGGAGCAGAATAAAGAATCCAAAAATAAATCTACACATCTATAGTGAACTTATTTTTGACAAAGTTGCCAAGAATACATATTGGGAAAAGGACAGTCTCTTCGATAAATGGTGCTGGGAAAATTGGATATTCATATGCAGAAGAATCAAACTAGACCTTTATTCTCTTGCCATATCCAAAAATTAAATCAAAATAGATTAAAAACTTAAATCTATGACCTGAAACTATAAAACTAAAAAAACAAAACGCTGGGGAAACACTCCAGGACCTTGGTCTGGGCAGTGATTCCTTGAGTAGTACCCCAAAAGCATATGCAACCAAAGCAAAATTGGACAAATGGGATCATATCAAGCTAAAAAATTTCTGCACAGCAAAGGAAACAATCAATAACCCACAGAATGGAAGAAAATATTTGCAAACTACTCATCTAACAAGGGATTAATAATTAGAATATAAAAGGAACTCAAACAACTCAATAGGAAAAAAATAAAATAATCCAATTTAAAAATGGGCAAAAGATCTGAATAGACATTTCTCAAAAGAATATATACACATGGCCAACAGGTATATGAAAAAAATGTTCAACATCATTAGTCATCAGAGAAATGCAAATCAAAAATACAATGAGATATCATCAGTTAAAATGGCTTGTATCAAAAAGACAGGCAATAATAAATGCTAGCAAGTATGTGGAGAAAGGAGAGCCCACATACACTATTGGTGGGAATGTAAATTAGGCGCAACCACTATGGAGAACAGTATGGAGATTCCTCAAAAAACTCAAAATAGAACTATTATATGACCCAGCAATCCCACTGCTAGATACATATCCAAAAGAAAGGAAATCAATATATAAAAAAGATACTCACACTCCCATGTTTATCACAGCACCATTCACAATAGCCAAGATTTGGAATAGACCTAAGTGTTCAACAATGTATGAATGGAGAAAGAAATCATGGTACATACACACAATGGAATAGTATTTAGCCACAAAGAATGCAATCCTGTCATTTGTAATAACATGTATGGAACTGGAAAACACTGTGTTAAGTGAAATAAGCCAGGCACAGAAAGACAAATCTCACATGTTCTCACTCATATGTGGGAGCTAAATATTAAAACAATCGATCTCATGGAAACCAGAGTAGAATGATGGTTACCAGAGGCTGGGTAGGGTAGTGGGGAAGAGGGGGTAAAGTGGGGATGGTTAATGGGTGCAAAAATATAATTAGGTAAACAATATTTGATAGCACAACAAGGTGACTATAGTCAACAAGTTACGGTATACTTTAAAATAACTAAAAGAGACTGGAATGTCCCTAACACAAAGAAATGGTAACTGCATGAGGTGAGGGAAACTCTAATTACCCTGATTTGATTAATATACATTGTATACCTGTATCAAAATATCACATGTACCTTATGAATAGACAACTATTATATACCCAAAATAATTAAAAATAAAAATTAAAATGAAAAAAATAAATTTAAAGGTAACCACCTAAATAACAGAAGTATACCTATAGCTCCCAAAATATCAGAGAAAATAAAATGTAACCTCAAAAACTTTGCCAACTTGACAATAAGCAGAAATAAGAAACTAGTGGAAAAAAGCGTAATAAATATAAAAATACAAAATCAAAATCAACTATAACAGTAATTGCACTCAATCCAATCAAACTGAACTCACCTATTGAAAGACAGAAATTATAGGAATAGATTTCAGAAAAATAAAACTATGTGCTGCTTAAAAGAGGCATATTTAAAATAAAGTTATAAAGTATTTGCAATCTTTTGTTTCTGAAAAAAAAACAGAAAAAGATGTATTAGGAAAATGTTAACCAAAGAAAGCTGGTCTGGCAATATTACCAACAGACAAAACAGAACATCAGGCAAAAGGTTAAAGAGGGACACTACATAATAATAAATGGGACAGTCACCAAGAATACACAACAATCAAGAACCTGGATACACCTAACAATACAGACTCAGATATCAGCAAATATCAGCAGATATGATAAATCCATTGTAATTAGAAACTGACAAATCACACAGTCACAAAATCAATCACAAAATTAATAGAGATTGTTTGAATAGCATAGTTTTAATAAAGTTGAAGTAGTTCATGGATATAGAACCCTTTACCCAACAAGTAGAGAATATATCTTTTTTAAGCACCTTTTATGGAATATTGATTTAAAAACTGACTACATACTTGGCCACCAAACAAATTGCAACAAATATCAAAGAATCAGTATAAAGGCATCAGTACAATTCAGTGGGGAAGAACAGTCTTTTTAACAAGTGGAGCTGGAAACAACCAGACATCACTATGCGGGAGGCAGTGTGGGTGGGAAATGAGCCTTGATGCCTATGTCACAGTATACACAAAAGTAACTTGAGATTACAGATCTAAAATTAAAAGTTAAAGCAATAAAGTTTTTAGAAAAAAACGTAGGAACTTATCTTCTCGACGTGGGAGTAGGTGAAGACTTTCAGAACATGGAAAGCAACAACCATAAAAGAAAAAAAAGTGATAAATTTTAGACTTCATCAAAATAAAAAATTTTTGCTCATCAAAAGCCAAAGTTATGAAAATTAATAAAAGAGCCACAGATTGGTAGAAAAATGTCCTCGAACTATGATAAAGGACTTGTAACAAGAATATATATAGAATTCTTATAACTCAACAACTTTTAAAAATTAACCCAATTAAAAAATGAAAAGGAGACTTGATCAAACACTTCACAAAAGAAAATAGAAGAGTGGCCAATAAGTAAATGAAAAAGTGCTCAGCATTAGTCATGAAGAAACGCAAATTTAAATCACAATAAGATAGTATTACTCATCCACTAGAACAGCTAAAATTAAAAAAGACTGACAACATCAAATATTACTAAGGAATTGGAGTAACAAAAAGTCTCACATTGCTCGTGGGAGTGTAAAATGGTACGACGACTCTGGGAAAAGTTCTAGAAGTATCTTAAAAACAAAACACACCATTGTTCTGGAGGTTCTAGTCAGGGCAATTATTTTTTAAAAAAAGGCATACAGACTAGAAAGTTAGAAATAAAGACATGCTCTTATATGTAGGAAATCTTAAGGAATCCACAAAAAAACAATAAATGAGTTTGGCAAGGTTGCAAGATACAAGATCCTGTAAAATGGAAAGACATTTCATGTTCATGGATTGGAGAACAAAATTGTTAAGATAATACTCCCAAAGTTGATCTGTACATTCACTGTAATCCCTATCAAAATCCCAGCTGCCCCTCCCCTCCAGAAATTGACAAGCTGGTCCTAAAATCCATACGAAGATGCAAGGGACCCAGACTGCCAAAACAATCTTGAAAAATAAGAACAAAGTTGGGAGACTCACATTTCACAATTTCAAAACTACTACAAAGCTACAATAATCAAGACAGTGTTGTACCAGCATGCATAAAGATTTACATATAAATCAATGGAATAGAACTGAGAATCCAAAATTAAACCCTCACATTGATGGATGGTTGTTAAAAACACTCTTCTTTCGTCATTGTCATGGCACCTTTGTCAAAAATCAAATGCTGCTGGTACAACTAGATATTCACACACAAAAGAACGAAGCTGGACCCCTATCTCATGCCATATATAAAGATTAACCCCAAATGGGTCATAAAGCTAAATGTAAAAGCTAAAACTGTAAAACTCTTAGAAGATAACAAAGAAGTCAATCTTCATGATCTTAGAATAGGCAATGAATTCTTAGACATAGCACCAAATGATGTTGAATGAAGAAAACAAATTTCAGAGTGATGCCCATAGCACGACACCTTTTAATGACAGCTTAAAAACATTCAAAACAAGAGTAAATATTATGAATGGACACGCACATATGAAAAGTATACAAATATGTATCACAGTGGTTACTTTTAGGGCGAAAAGGAAAGTGGGGGCTAAGGATAAACAAAGGGCTTAAACAGCATCCGCAATCTTTTGTTTTTGCAAAAAAACCCTCTGAAACAAATAGGGCATATTGTTAATATTTGATAGAAATGGGGTGGGGACACACATGTACCTATATGAATACTGAAATACCTTACAGTTTGACAAATTACACTTTTAAAAGAATGAGGCATCCTTATCATAAACATTCATTGCCAGTACAGCACAGCGCAAAAAAATGAAGGTAAATGAAATGGATCTAAAATTACACTAATCCCAAGAAGTATTCTGAAAATTGCTTTGGGAATGAATCCCTGATATCAACTCCTTTATTTGCCACTGCCTTCCTTCAAAAGGAGTGAATTTGTAGTGGAGTACAAAAGATGTGCCCTCAGAATGATTACTGGAATTTTCCACTTGTTTGTATTCTATACAAATAGTTGTGGCTTATGTTTATTTATCTCTCTCTCTTCTCCTAAATTTGTTTTCATCTAATTTTCCCAAGCTAAATCTCCTCCTTTTGTTTTTTTCCTTTGCTCAGATTTGCTTTTCCTTTCCCAAGCAACTGTAAAACATTATTTTCTTTTTCCATTTGCTCATAAATCAAATAGTACATTTCCTTGGTTGTTTTTTCACTTTCATCTATATGTTGGTTGGTTTGCTTACATTTTTCTGTATCTTCACTTGTCCTAAGTACAGGACAAGCTTCCAGGTACTAACAAGCTACAGTTTTTACAAGGAGCAGGTTCACTTATTTAGGCCTAACATGCAGATGAAGACTTAAAAATTACTTAAAAGGGTACACATTCCCTTTCGTACTTGTTTCTCCGAAGGGGGCACAGAAAGCTGGAAGGGCTTTGAGAAGGACACAGTTGCTGTCGTTATTAGAATGAGGTCAGTCCTAGAACCCAGTGGGCTGCTTGGCTTAAGTCACATGGCACATGCTTGGGACTCTTCCCAAGCAACAACAACAGTTATCATTTATTGAGCATCTTCCACGGCCAGGCAGTGTTCCAGGCATGCAATGTTATTTCATTTTACTCATAATTCCCTATGACAGAGGCACTATCATCTCCACTTTGCAGATTGAACACTGGGTCAGAGGCATGAAGCAATATATGCAAGGTCACACAGCTGATTAAAGGCAGAGCCGAGATTCACACCCAGCTGTGACTCACGGCAAAGCCCAGCCCTTCAGCAACTCACTGTTTCTTCCCTCTCTGGCTGTAGCAGGATGGGGAGCAGACTAGCTTTTCGGTGGAAGAGCTGTTCTTCCTCACAATCCACCACGAAATCTACCTATTATATTTATATTCAAGATAGGACAATATTTAAGTCTTCAAGAAAACAATTTGAGTCCTCAAGTGTGACATTAATAAAAACAAGCACTTACCCCCCCACACACAGAAATGTGTATACACTATGTATGCATGTATGTGTGTGCGTGTGGGGCGAGGATAGCTATCCACTGCATGCCCTGAAAATGAAGCTTCTAACCAAGTAACAGAGGCATACCTGAATAGGGTCCTGCGTCAGTCTCATGGGCCCAATGCGTACCTCTGCCGAAGACACCTGCTAAATAAAGGACAACACATGAGAAGTGTCAAGTCATAAACTACATACACTGATAAACCATTCCTTATGCAACATATTTACATAATTTTGCCCCTTTGCAGACTCTAAATGAAAGTGTACAACTTATTGTCCCGGAGACAGGTCACAAAACATCATGTACAGTGCAATCTAGTTTTTATACAACAACATATATATTTGTATGTATTGGAAATGTCTGCAAGGATATATCCCCAAATGCTAACTGGTCAGACTTCAAGGTTATTTTTCCTTTAAGCACCTCGATTTTTATAAAAAGAATGCATTGTTTTATGGGAGAAAACAATGCAATTCAATAATTATTTACCGAGCACCTAGTATGTGCTGGGCACCCTGCTTAGGCTGTTGTTATTCTGAAATTTCAAAACAGAGTAAATAAAGCTTTCTCTTAAATATGGAAGCTAAAGTGTGTCTATGGCTTAAGAGCTGTTCCTGTATTTGGATCTTATTTTTCTTACTGCATGTTTTAGTATGAGAAATAAACAGCTTACTCTTACCCATGTTTACCATGAATAAATTACTCATCTCAGTTCTATTTCCTCTAATAAGCTGAGTTACACCACACCGTGACCACAAGACACTAAGCTCTGCCCCATGACTCCACCACCCCAAGTGAGCCCAGGGCTCTTAGGTGTTCACCAGCCAACGCTGTCCAACTGCCTTCAGCAAGGAGGAGGCAAGCACAGAGCAAATGTCTTTATTTTTAATGACTTTTCTTGGATTTTTAAAAATGACTTTTCTCTAGACTAATTTGGTTGAAGGTCTTTGGCCTCACCTCCATGGGTCCAATTTTGTTTTTCTGTATGAGGCTGTGGTCATTTGCCACTACTTGGGAGCTCACCCTGCCCGCAACACTGTATTGGCCCCTTGTCAGCCTGAAGGAGCATCAACAGAATTCGCAGGACCAGAGACACTGCAATGACCCAAGGGTCACAGGATGCTTTATCAGTTCAGAAAACAAACAAGAAAAGCAGAACTTTCTTCAAATTATACTTCAAAAGACTACAATATCCTTCTCCTTTCTTCCTATTTCCCCACGGTTGGCTCCTAGTGCTTGTGCTGAGTCCCTTCCCAAACACCAACACTCTTCTGCTCTATAGGGCTGGTTCTCCCACCCCACCCGGACAGCACTGTGTAAAGAAACGATGCTGGGGGCTTTGGCCTCTCACCAAACCAGCCAGCAGAAAACTCCAAGGGCCCTCTAATGACTGCTCATCTGAGGCTGCTGGCCCTCGGCCATGGGTTCTCAGGAGGACAAAGCTGCCTGTCCCACTCCACTTGGGCAGGCAGTGTCCCCAGCGATGGGTCTGCCCAGCAGGCCTAGCATGACAAAGACCAACTTGGGGCCTTGGGTTACTGAGCCTGTGGCCCATTGACAAGTACCTTCCGTGTTTCACTGCAGTGTCAGGTAGAAGTAACAGGCTCGAGTTGAGTGTGTACCTCTCTTACGCTTCTTTTCTCTAAGTAAATCAGCACGGTGTGTGTGCTGATTCCGGCAGCCTACGTGCAGGCCAGGAGCAACTCTGCCGGGAGAGCAATGTCCCGGGCCCTTCTGCCGGCCCCCCCGCCCAGCTCCTCTTCCAAAGCAGTTTGTGTTGTTTCAAACAGACGCCCTCTTTCAAAAGCACTGCACCAGCCAGAACTTTGCTAAAAAAAAAAAAAGTTAATGACTAGAAAGTGAAACCAATTTGGTATATTAAAATAAATTTGACTGATAGTCCGGGATATGTTTTCACGCGCCCTGGCATCTCTCGAGTTCACTCCATCCACCATGCATAGAAGCCCCCTCCAACAAGGCCTCCTGTGAATGGTTTCTTCAGCAAAATCAGACTCCTGAAGGCATTGTCCAGTGGTGGAAAATAAATTAATGAGTGAAATAATAAATCCATAAAACTTTAAAACAAATAAAGAGACTCGCTTTGGAAGACTAAGAAAAAGAAAGAAGGGCAAGAAGGGCACAGGCTGTCCAAAAATAAGGACAATTCTCCCCCAGCCCATATGTTGCCTTTATACTTTTTTTGTTTGTTTGTTTGTTTTTGAGACAGAGTCTCACTCTCTTGCCTGGGCTAGAGTGCCGTGGCGTCAGCCTAGCTCACAGCAATCTCAAACTCCTGGGCTCAAGGGATCCTCCTGCCTCAACCTTCCGGGTAGCTGGGACTACAGGTGCGTGCCCCTATGACCGGCTAATTTTTTTCTATTCTTAGTTGTTTGGCTAATTTTTTTCTATTTATAGTAGAGATGAGGTCTCACTCTTGCTCAGGCTGGTCTCAAACTTCTGAGCTCAAGCAATCTTCCTGCCTTGGCCTCCCAGAGTGCTAGGATTACAGGAGTGAGCCACCGTGCCCGGCCTGCCTTTATACTTTTGAAGGTAACCAGTACGTACATGTAGGGGCAATATAGCTAATCTTACGCGGAGGGGTAGGGATGGAGAAGTTGGCCGTGTTCGACCTCACCAGGATAATATCTGAAGACTGTGAACATTCCTTAAGCCCTTTCCATCCCAGGCAGCGTGCTAGGCTCATCCTCCCCTGTGATGTCTATAGCACACAGGCAAGGCCACTTAGCGAGAGCGTGGGGTTTTAAAAGCAACGTTCAAGCAAGAAGACATCATTCTCCTGCATAAGGACAGGAAAGACCCTACAGCTTTCTCCCATAGCCTGACCCAACTCAGCAGAAAGGTGAGCCGTGAGCCTGGTGGGAGGAGGGCAGAGCCAGAAGAGGGCTGCAAGGTTGCTGCTGAATTACCCATCTCCTCCCAGCCCCCACTTCACTGTGCCACCTCCCGGGTGCCTTCACCCCTCCTCCACTGCCAGCTTGGGTGCCTCAGTTTACCAACTCCTCCAGTCATGACCCATGACTGTGTCTCTTGGCTTGCCTTTTCCATCTTGGTCCTTGTTCCAAGTCATCTGACCTTGCTTCTGTGTCCAAAAGAGGTCAACGGTCACAACAGAACCCTGGAACCTGTCCTTGCAGGCTCTGGGGGCTGGCAACAGGCAGTGACCAGCAGAGGAAACCCCGTAGCGGGTATATTCACAGACAGCAGTGTGCAGAGTTCTGTTTCTAACGCAGGAGTCTGATTGCCTGCATTTCACCAATTTATAAAACAGCAATTATGAACAGAAACAGGAGATCATTTACTGACGTCTGTGTAGCCAAGCCAAGACTCTCTACTTCAAAGGGTGAACTTTGAGCAAGTGCAGATGCACAGATCCTCAATTAGTGTATTAGCTCTGATTCCAGGAAGTGACCAAGTTTGCCAGGGACAGAGAAACAAAAGTGGGGGTGGGGTCACAGGTAACAATTCCACTGCCTGAGAAGAGGGGAGGATGGGACCGGAGAGTGAAGAGAGACACACCCTAGCCCTTCCAAACACACAGCTTCCCCAATAGCCTAATTATGAAGGATTGCCGGACTACCATGTAGTTTTAACTGTACCGTATGACGTTTATACTATGTCAAATACCTGTGTGTACACATACATGTGTGAATGGTAACACATACACATATACACATGTAAGCAGGGTCGGCAATTCACCTTCAGATGAGCTGGCTCTCCAGGAAAAAAAGATAAGAGTACTACTATTTTGCAGCATTTACTGATTTCCATGGTGTAAATGCCATGGCGGATCTCAAACTAGTAACACAAGTCCCTGACTTCCCAACTAGGAACATATCTTTTCATGTACAAAGGTCTCTAAGTGGCCAACTTGTTCAGTCTTTGTTGATCTGCAATGTCTATTACTTGATTTTGTTTGGTAGTTTAACTGCTTATAGAATTCTGGTTGAGAGACATTTCCCTCAACCTTGGAAGCTGAGAGAGAGAGGAGATACAATTTCTGGTATGGAAGGCGGGAAGATCAAGGAAGGCCTCATGAAGACAGGCAGGTTGTGAAGCATAGGAAGATGAACAGACTGGGCTGGGGGAGGAGATTCTAGGCACATGGAACAGCATGAGCTAAGGCACAGAGGCAGGAACGCAAAAGGGCTCACTAGGGAGATAACAAGGGCCCAGAGAGGCCGGATGATAAGTGCAGGGAAGGGAAGACAGGGTGGGCTGGGGTCAGACGCTTAGAGGGTCCTAGAAAGGAGCTCTCTTCTTAATCTGTAAGCACCCATCACCCTGCAGGTGTTTGAGCAGAGGATTATCATCATCAGATCTGTGATTTGAGAAAAATCAAACATTTGGTTTGCCCACTTTCTGAACAAACAAGAACAGAGATTTAGCAACAACAAAACAAGAATGCTGCTCTGAGTAGGAACTACAGCAGTGAAAGCAAGTGGGAAAATATATTGCAATGATCAGGAAAAAATTACAAGGGAAAAAAGCACAGCTTGGCTTCACTTCAACAGAGAGGGAACTCTAAGATGCAACCCAGCTAGTACAGGGTAGGCAGAAGAAAGAGACACACTCACGAGAGAAAGCAAGGTAGTTCTGGTTGGTTAATTCAACTGTCATGGTGCCACATCCTTTACAGGTGATTGCCACAGCTCTTGGTAGTTTTAGCTTCAGCAATTTTAAGTAACTTGGCATCGAGTTGTAGAGCTTTCCTCAGACAGGAGGGCAGCTGAGAATTCAGGAAGGCAAGTGGCTGACCTGGAAACCCCTTCCCCACCGCAGCAGCGTACTCATCCTCCAATGCCTGCTTCCCTCCGGAGATGGTTCAAGCCCAGCTTCACTCAGGGCAGACCAGTCAGTCCTCTCTCTTCAGTATCCTTCTGTATTCATAGCACTTATTTTATTAGTCATTTAAATATCTTGCTCCTTGATAAGACTGTGAGTTTCTTGAGGACACAGACTCTGTCTTTTTCACCATTTTATCCCCAGTGTTTAGAAAGTGCTCAGTAAATGCTTTGCGGGAATTGAATTAAACTGAAAAGATCAGGCAGATTTTTCAAGAGTGAGACTTCATTCGCCCTAAGCACTGCCTTCCATTGTGCTCCAAAATTTGGAGAATTAATTCTGACTACACTAACCAAAATTGAGAGTATTAATTCTGACTGCACTACCTAAATTTCTGCTATGGCTTTCCATTCTGGTTCTGCCAAATAGGTGATCCAGTACCTCCAATCCCAGCTCATGCCCTGGTAGTCTGTCAACAGGGCTGCCACCAGCACTAAGAAGGAAAAGGGTGTGTTTGGGCAGGGGGCAGTCCCTAACTTTCACCTTCCAGAAACAAGTTAAGAGTCTGAATCTTCCTCACTTCAATGACTTCTCCTTCAGAAGCCCCTTCCTCCCCACCATCTGCAGTACTGGGTGTTCCTGCACAGGTAAGTACACACACAGGCAACTTAGGGCAAGCTTGACATCACTGCTCGAGAGGGGTCCAAGGTGAAGATCATTTTTCACTCACAAAAGAGATCAGCTGTGGACACAGGGGCAGGCATTTTTAAATGCCCTTAATCAATTCTACCTGAGGCCCTGCTGGCTCTGACTGTGAAATAGCACTTAATTATCTCAATGTCTCCCTGTCCACCCTCCATTCTCAGGCCAAGCTTGGTTCTTTATTCTTTGGAGCTCTGGGTAAACAAAGGTTGTGTTTGATTTTTGCCTTTTTGATGGAACTCTGTCCATGCTCTGGTATCCAGTCAGAAAGGGACTGGCATTGCTGCCTGCAGGTGACCCCACCGTGAGGCTGGGCCTCCCTGCTCCACACCAGGAACCCTGTCCCGCCCTGCCCTCCTCTCCCTGCCACTGTGCTTTGCACGCCCAGGAGGCTGTCTTCCTTCTGTCCCTTGCCAGCCACAGGCCTGCCGGTGGGCTCTGTCTTCACACCACCCTCTGTCTTGCCGTCTTGGAGCTGGCTGCTCTCTAGCACCTCCTGGCACCTCTGATGTCCTGGACCTCTGAGGGCCCAAGGGTCCCTGGGGATGGCCCATGGTCCACCCCTCACCTTCCTGCTTCTAAGTTCTCAATCTGGACTTCATGTTAGAAGTACCTGGGAAACTTTTAAAATATATCAGTTCCTGGGTGCTACTGCTCACCAGGGGAACTGGAATCTCTAAGGATGGGACTGAGGCATCAGCATTTTTCAACCTCCTCAAGTGCAGCCTGTGTCAGGAACCACTATTCTCTTTTGAGCAGACATGTCTGTAGTTAATTTCAGTTCCAGTCTCTTCAATAGCCCCGCCCACGAACTCTATTTCATATTCACTGACAAATATCCATGGAGCACTTATCTTGTGGAAGGCACCAAAACCCATGACTCAGCTGTTGTGCCTGAACTCAGATACCCAGAAAGGTTTTTTCCCAGATATTCACTCCAAAAACAAAAGATTATCACTTAGGCGTGAGGAAGATAAAGTCTTTCACATTTGGTGAATTATCCCCCAAAACAATATTCCTACATTATAATCAAAACTAATCAAAATTTCTTTTATAATCTATTTTTTGTTCTACATATATAGGTGGAAGATTACTTATAGCCACAAGATACTCACAGAGGGTGACATATTTAACTACTTTGTATTTTATGCCCTGCTGTTTATAAGATTACATTAATTTGGCAGCAGAGTGCTTTATCACATAAATATAAACATACAAATATCTACTCATCAAAATACACAACCATAAAATCAAAGATTAATCATTTTGACTTTAAAATTATGGCTTCTCTTCACCAAAAACAAAAGCAAAGAACACCATAATAAAAGAGAAAAAAAGCCTACAGGCCTGAGAGATGAAATCTAAAATACAGAAAAACAAATATTAGTAACCATAACACAAAATTTTTTTAAAGCATCAATAAAAAGACAACCAAAAGCAAAGGTGGGCAAAGATTTGAAAAGAAATTTATAGGAGAGGAAATACAAGTATGAAGAGATACTCAACCTCGTCAGTAAGCAAGAAGATACTCACACCCAACCATTTTTATCAACAGACTGGGAGAATTAAGAGTCAAACACCATCTAGCATAGGCAAGAAAGCAGACCCCCAGGAACTCTTACATATTGTTGGTTTAGCTACTTTGAAAAGCAATTTAGGAATTTCTAGTAAAGATGAAGGGGTATAATTATATCCTATAATCCAGCCTCCTATGTGAGTGTTTCTCTAAGGTAAAGAGGCATTTATAAGAATATTCAGAGCATCACTGTTTGTGATAACAAAAATTTAGAAATAGCTTAATCCACAATCCATTAACATCTACCACCAGAAAAAAATTGATAAATATATTGAGGACTATCCATACAATGGAATATTATACAGCAATAAAAATGAACCAACCAGAGTTACTCATTCAAAACAGATGGATCTCACAAACATGGAGTTCAACAACAACCAAACACAAAAATGCAAGTTTTAGAGGAATACATATCTTAGAATACCACTTAAAGTTTGAAAGTATTTACAACATGTCAGAATATAGCTTAGGAATATATTGTATTAGTACAAACAAAGGCTGGCAAATTCCCAGTTGAGGCAGGTGTCCTGCTGGTATTCAGGGAGGGAAATGTCAGAGGCTTCCACTAGATTGTTAATCATCTGTTTCTTTAAGCACTGAGTAGTGAGTTCATGGGTGTTTACTGAGTTATAATTATTTCTTTTTTTCTTAATTACAAAATGTTTACAGGGGTACAAACATTTGGGTTAAATCTATTCCATTTGCCCCACCCAAATCAGAGCTACAAGCGTGCCCTTCCCAGTTATACTTTCTATCTTATTGTATATCTTAAATATTTCAAAATAAATTTAAAATATATTTAATTTTATTGAGAAAGTCTGTTTTCTCTGTTTGCATTAACACTAATTGATCAACAGCCCCTATATAAATATTCTACATATATTAATACCATTTCTTTTTCCAATAAAGTCTTTAAGTGGTAAAATAAGGCGCTACATTTAAAATGTCTTCCTCAGAATACAGATAGAGTTTCTCTGAAACCTGGCAAATTAGAATCCTAGAAAATTGGGCTGGGACTCAGGGGACCTTGCGCAGGATGAGGAACTGCTCTATGCCTCAATAAGACAAGAGGGGCCCACGAATGCCACAGGCACATCAGCTCATGTAACAATCACGCAATCCCACAAGGGCGGTGTGGGCCCCCTTTTGTGGCTCAACAAGTTAAAGCTACAGACAAGTTAAGCAACCTACCCAAAGGGATGGGGCTGAGATTTAAGCCCAGACCTGCCTTACTGGGAAGGCCATGCTCTTATTTATGTATTGACTTGTATCTCAGTTTGTTCCAGAAAAGTCTTCAGATGGTGTACAAAGAGATTTAAATTAAGTAACGGTTTTAAAGTGACTTATAAATAAGAAACAATGGGCATGGGAAAGATGAAGAAAGTAGGGAGGTCAGTATGCACAGTGTCACAATGTTTGCCACAAAGCACGAGCTCCTGGGGACGTGGGCTACCAGCCAGCAAGGTCGAGTGCCAGTGCAAAGAAGGTGGTACCTTCAACCACCCCCATGCACTGGACACAGTGACGGACTTCCCAGCACTGCATCTTATACTGCTCCCCCCACCCCATCCCCATGTCCTCTCTTCCACTCCCCACTGTCACTGTTGGGGATAAGGCTGTTCTTTCTTAAGAAGTCCTACTGCTACACTCAGAGAGCCTTACTGGGCCAGTGGAGGAGGAGATGCTATATCCCAATGTGCCTGGAACATACGGCAGTGAGAAAAGATAAAGAGGCCATCCTCTTCTTAGCTCTGAAGTGGTAATTAAAAAAATAAACACAGAAGTCACGCAGATGCCATCAGAGCCAAACACAGAAAACTTGGCTGGTATAGCCTAATGGAGAAGCCATTTTCCTCCCACAAATAGCAGATGAAAGACAGAAATTATTTATATGATATAGTCACATCATCTACAGCCATGAGGAAATAACTCAGCCTCATATCAATTAAGCATTAAAATGGAAAGAAAAAGTGGTTTAGAATACAATCCGTGAAATGACAAGAACTCAGGGGAGGCTAGGCTAGCACAAGGAGGCTTTAGAGAGAATTAACTTTAGAGGAGGGGTGGGAAAAAAACTAACTGCAACGCTATGATTATGTCAAAAGGCTTTCCGTCATACATACAGTGCAAAAATCAGGCATCAAGATCTCATAAATGTAACAATTCAGCCACAGCTGGCTAGGCTGAGTGTGTGTAAACACAGCACCATTCCCAGATTCCAAAGATCAAACCCAGGGTCTGCCTGGGAGAGCACAGGAATTTAAAGGCAATGGCAAAAACGTGACATCCCTCAACTCACTTCCTTCCTCTTATTAGAGATACTACTGATAACAGACACTGCTGGATGACTTCAAGCATGTAAAATTACATTGCATAACAGAGAACAAGCAAAGAAGAGTCTATCGCTGATTATTCAGGACAGAATCATCCAGACTGTGGAAAAACCCAAGCGTGCACGTCTGATCCTCTTCCGTCCTCCTACATGCCTTCCCTTCTCCTGAACATTAAATGAAGATGGGAGAGAGTGGGGAGGGATGATATTCAAATCAGTCAATTTTGCTACATGGTCAGCAGTTCTGGTAAATAGATTTGATGGGCAAGGGAACAGAAACCATCTGCTAAAAATGAGTTTTAGAGCTTTCCTGTGGATTTCAATTATCCATGCTGCCTCTGTCCTCAATTTTATCATCAATAAGCTAGAGTTGCCTTAGAGAAGCAAGAGCTAAATGTCTGCCCTGCTTGGCTCCACGAGACTCTCCTAGTAGGGACCTGTGACCCTGAAGCATCTCCAGATTTTTAGACACATCTGGTACTCCATCAAGAATCTGACCACGCTCACTTTTCTGACTCCGCTGTGCCAGGCTCGCTCATACTGGGATAAACCATGACCTTCAGTCACAGGGTCCGAAGATTGCATGCGCCTCAAGGGTAATGAAGCCGTATGCTGCACCGACTCCCATTTAAAAACTAATCTCATTGAAACAAATCCCATTTGAAAGTAAGTTACGTGTGTGAAGTCAGCCCCAACATGCAAATCCCCACTTTTCTGAAAAAGGGTTTTACTTACTTGGCAAAAACAATCATTATTTCTAAACAGTTCTTGATAAAAAGCATCAGTCACATCATAAAGATGTAAAACCTGGGTGAAATGCTTGACAATTAAAAGCTCGATATTGTCAGAAAACTGGCAAAGATGCCAGATGCCCGAGACCAGCAGGGTGTCTCCTGGGAAGGTTCCCAAGGCCTCAGCCCCAGCCCCTGACCCTTCCCCTTTAGCTGACACATGCGGAGGATGAGCCCCCAACCGCACCTTGACCTTCTGAGGCCATCACAGCTTACGTCAAAAGCCACTGAGACAATACCCACAATCTTATTTCTTCCTTTTAAGATTTAGGGTGGAGAGCAAGAAAACAGCATCGGATGGAAGTGGCCTATTTACAAGCAGGTGACTGAGCTGAGGAAAGGCTCATGGCAATCCCCCTTCCCTTCTCCCAAAACCCCGGATAGTTAGAAAGGGGCACAGAATGAGTATGTCCATTTGTAGAGATGAAAACAGAAAAATCCCAAAGCAAAGAGTTAAGTAAGTCCCAAAAGACCACTTCATGTTCAACCAAAGTACATTTCTTTTAAAAAATGGCTCAAGTTCACAGCCTATCTTGGATCCACAAATATCTTCCCCTTCTCCTGGCTGGAGAGCAGGCTGAGTAACACATGCTTGTCTAAGAAAGACTGAGAGCAAGTGCTCCCTTTCACACTCGCTCTAAAGCTCTGTCCGCTTGCTTATTCTGATGAGCCCCAGGTTCTCACCTTCGGTGCTCGAGGCATTAAAATGCCATCAGCACAGAACCTCAGGTGCTCTGTGCCCAGCACCAGGCTCTCTGCTCACACTCCAGCATTAGGGAGCATGGTTTCATGTCTCTTTGATCAGGCAGTGAGGGCAGTCCTGGCCTACTCCGCCTCGTATGTGGGAATCCCTGATCTAAGGAGACTCCCTCCCAAGCTATTCACTCAAAACTCTCACGCTCCCATCTCTCCACAATACTGTAAGCAGCAATGCAGATTCATGGGCTCCACTCTCCTGGAATCTTGTCAAAAATCATTACTATTTACAATGGGCCTTAGGGCCCTTGTGTAAAAGATCTTCTATTTTAGATCGTAGTTTTCACTTTTTTTTTTTTTTTTTTTTGAGACAGAGTCTCACTCTGTCGCCAGAGCTAGAGTGCTGTGGTGTCAGCCTAGCTCACAGCAACCTCGAACTCCTGGGCTCAAGCAATCCTTCTGCCTCAGCCTACCGAGGAGCTGGGACTACAGGCATGTGCCACCATGCCAAGCTAATTTTTTCTATATATTTTTAGTTGGCCAATTAATTTCTTTCTATTTTTAGTAGAGGCGAGGTCTCACTCTTGCTCAGGCTGGTTTCGAACTCCTGACCTTGAGCAATCCACCCGCCTCAGCCTCCCAGAGTGCTAGGATTAAAGGCGTGTGCCACCATGCCCGGCCTGTAGTTTTCACTTTTTAGGAAATATATCTTAGCTTGGGCTGCTATAACAAAATGCGATAGACTACAAAGTTTAAACAACAAACATTTATTTCTCACAGCTCTGGAGGCTGAGAAGTTCAAGATCAAGGCGCCAACAGATTTGGTTCCTGGTGAGGGTTCTCTTCTCTTCCTGGCTTGTAGACAGCTACCTTCTCACTGCCTGCTGAAATGGTCTTTCCTAAAGGTGTGCCCAAGGAGAGAGAGAACTCTCTCTCTTCCTTTTCTTAAAAGGGCACTATTCCCACCATCATGATCTCATCTAATCTTAATTACTTCCAAAATGCCTCACCTCCAAATACCATCACACTGAGAGTTAGGGCTTCAACATTTGAATTTGGGGAAGACATAAGCATTCATCCATAAAATATATTACAAATATTTTTATTTATGAAGCAATGATAAATGCTTATGACTATCTTTATGTAAAGTTAAAAGGCTGCCCCCCCCCAAAAAAAAAGAAGCTTAAAGGGGTTACTTTGATGAATACAATTTGCAGTCAATATTCAACTGAAACTTCACAACATCCCATCAGACATTCAAATCTGTTGTTCCAAATATAAGACAGTATTATTTCTAAGGTGTAACATTCTCTCTATTATTAAAGGATTAAAATATAAAACCGTGACCAAGTTTAGATGTCCTGCCTTTCTGAGACTTTGCCACCACATTAAAACTCACTGTCACCATGACCTAATGGGAGGACTTGAAGAGATGTAATGGTTCAGAAATTATGATGGGAACAGACAGGGCCAGGAGACATACAAAGCTACAAGCACATTCTGTTGGAGCGTCAGTTTTTATGTCAAGTTTTTACATCAAGAAATAAGTTCAGCAATGTCAGTATAAAGTCATTCAAAATATTTTTATTGAGAAGAGAGGACTGAAGGAGAATGCAAAGTTCGCGTGAATTTTAAAGCTAAAGAATGACACTCCACAAAAATCCTGTGCTTGCAGCAGATTATTTAAACTGCCTAAGGCAGGCATTCACTCTTTCAACCCTCAGTCTTGAAAAGGTTTCAGAAGCACCAATTTAAAGGAAGACGACCAACTCCTGAAGCTGAGGACTTGGTGTGTCCAATTCAGAGTCTCTGCAGCCATGTCATCACACAGAAGGATGTGAGATTCCCTAGGGTCTCTGGACAGTCAGGTGGCCCAAATCCAGCCCTGGGAATAGTGACTGGTGAACATATCAGAAGGTCTATGTGGACTTGGTATAGAACCGGTGGGCAACTTCATGCATTAGAAAGCTCTGCCTTCAGTTGCACCGAAGTCTGCATCTTTGCAAGTAGAGAAACTTGCCCCAGCCCTTCTAGTGATGCCCACACATCCTAAGATTCATCAGTGCTACCTATCTGTCCTTATTGGTCAAGGTTGCTGCGGCCTGTCACCAGGATGTTAGCATCATCATCCCATCTCTTTCCAAACCCTGTATTTTCAAGAGAAGGAAGAAACTTAGAGGAACAGGGACAATAGCTTATCGCTGAGTCTGCAACCCTCAGTCTAAGTCCATCTGCAAGAGGAGGATGTATGAAGACTGAGAAGATGCTTGGGGATTAACAATTCTCAGTAACAGGATGGCTGGGCCCTCTGCTTTTCAATGATTGCCTAAAAGGCAATAATTTCCTTCCTTATGATGGGAATGTGCTAGCATCTGGGTAGTGGGTCCCCAAGGGGGAGAGAGCTGTGCTCAAAGTAGTACTGATGTTTAGTCTAGTTCTACAAACTTTCACCAAGCATCTATCATGTGCCAGGTACTGCACAAAAAATGGTCATAAAAAGATAAGCAAGACTGAGTGTTTATGCCTTGAAAGAGCCCATAGTCTGGAGATAAGAGTGGGGTGGGAGTGGCATGAACAGAAGCAATCAGTTGAATAACAGGAGGTGAGAGAGAAGCCGGAGGTACCTAGAGGGTACTATGGGAAGTCAGGCAAGATGCATTTAGCTCCATCTGGGATTCAGGCAAACTCTCAGAAAATCACACTGGAGATCAATGTTGAAGGATGAGTGAAAACGAGCCAAGTGAAGATCAGTGGAAGGAGCATTTCAGGCAGATAGAATAGCACAGGAAACAGCAAAGAACAGAGTTCACATGGACAACCACAAGCAATACGCAGGGCACAGTATGTGGAGGAAGGGGCCATGCCACAGACGGTGGCTTTATTAGGTGGACAAAGGTGTGGCACTGTTGGATTGTATTAATAGTTAGTTGGATCACTCTGGCTGAGTGTGGAGGGACTAAAGGGAGGACCAGAGGTCAGAAAGGAGCTACTGCAATCATCTCAGTGGTTCTCAAAGTGTGATCCCTGGGAACCAGTAGCAGCAGCAACACCTGGAACTTATTAGAAATAGAAACTCGGGCCCTACCCCAGATCTATCGAACCAGAAACTCTGAGGGTGGGATCAGCAATGTGTGCATTGACTGGCCCTCCAGATGACTTTGATGCTCATAAAGTTGGAGAACCACTGGTGTAGATAAAAGACGGTGAGTGCCTGCACTAGAAGCAGTGGTGGGGGATGCTGTGGTTTGAACGTCCCCCCCAAAACTCACACTGAAATTTAATTGTCAATGTGACTGTATTAAGAGGTGATTAATGCTGTTAAGTAAGTTAGTTATTGCAGGTGTGGGCTCCTGGTGAAAGGATGAGTTCAGTCCCATTTCCTTGCTCCACTTCACACACTCACACGCCTTTCCTTCTTCCTCCATGGGATGATGCATCATGAAGACCCTCACCACAGGCTGGTGCCATGATCTTGGATTCCTCAGTCTCTAGAGCTATGAGCCAAATAAACTTCTATTCTTTATAAATTACCCAGTCTTTGATATTCTATTATAGCAGCAGAAAATGGACCAAGACAGGGGTATAGAAAGAAGGGGATGAATGTGAGGCAGATACAGGTCATAAAATCAACTGAGACATTTGTGGGCAAGGGAGGAGAAAGATGGGGAAGTCCAAAAATCCTGGCTTGAGTGACTTGGCAGGTTATCAGGAATACAGGAGGTAAAGTAGGCTTATGGGAATGTTGAGTTAATGCTGAATATGCTGAGTTTGAGATGCCTCTAGGCCATCTAAGAGGCAAAGTCAGGCTGTGGGATAGATGAATACAAAGCTCAGGGAGAATGACTCCAGCATACAGGATAGGCAGGTAAAACCTTGCCATCATTCAAGGGAGACCAAAGACAGAACTCTGGAGAACACCAGTATCAGAGGGTTGGGGAGAGGCAAAAAAAAAAAAGTCCACATAAGAGCTGGAAGAAAGAAAAAGAGAAAAGGGGAAACAAGCTGATTCTTCCAGAACCTCAGGTACTCCTACAGGGCATACCGAAGTAGGTTTTGTTCCTTAACTTAGAGTATCTATTTTACATAACTAACCACAATCAATATGAGTCAATATATGAGCATCTCGGGAGATGCCAAGATGGCATTTTGATAAAATTCAACACTCATTTAAAAATCCCTTTACAGGTAGTCTCCCCAACATCCATTCTCTTCTTTCTTTTCCCAGGAGTCACTGAATTCTGTTTGGGGATCTATGTGGTTCTAAAGAAGATGTGAATATATGCGAATATAACTAAGCATTTAATTTCCCTAGATACAGTAATTGGTTAGGAACAGTCATGTGACTTAGGCTGGTCCAATCAAAATTTATCTCAGGATTTTGCTAGCAATGCTGAGAAAAACCTACTGTACTTTTTTTTTTTTAAAGAAATATTCTCACTGCTTGTCAAAAAGAAACACATAGCCAGGTTGTTGCTCATAACATCTTGACACCATGTAAGAATGGAAGCAATACCATGGAAAGCAGAGTGGAGAAATGGAAAGCAACCAGATCCTTTGCAACACCACCAAATTACCAAAGCAAGTAAATATGGCCCAAAGCCATATCTATCTACCTCTGGACTTTTAAGTTATGTGGAACCAATAAATCGCCTTTTATCATTATTAATATTATTAAGCAAGGTTGAATGAGCTTTTCTATGCTTTAAACAGAAAGAACCCCGGTGGAAACAAATGACTTCCCCTTTGTTGATATTAGAAAGAAATCTGATAATATGCATCCTTTGAGTGGAGAACAAGCCACACAAGCCACAGCTGCACTGGTGTGTGACTTCCCAAAAGGAGGAATATGGAACGATCACAATTCAAATGACAGGATTCAAGGCCAATACCTGTGCAAAGGAGAAATGATATTCCAACCGAGGGATAAAAGAACCACTTGTCACAGCTGTCTTTGGGTCAAGAACGCTCATGGAATTCCAGGAAAGCCAGGTGTCTGAACAGAAAGCTAAAGCACCCTAAGGCTTTACATGCCAACTACTCTATGCCAAAGTTTCTCCAGTCATTGTGGTCATTGGAAGAATCCTCAGGAAGGGTTCATAGGAAACTCATTCCCGGAAGTCTGGTATGTTCAAACAGTTTGTGGTTTTTATACCTGAAGGTCAGTTTGGCTGGATATGGAATAATTGTCTCACTTTTTCTTTTCTAGATTGTTTTTAACATGTTTCTCCATTATCTCCTGGCATAAAGCATTGCTGTCAGGGGCTGATGCCTATATGATTTCTTTTCCTTATAAATGACTTAGTCTTTTTGCCTAGATGCCCCAAAAGACTTTTTTTTCTTTATGGTACAATTATATTACTAGAATATGTATTGCTGTTGTCCATTCTGAATCAGTTTTCCCTGTATACAATGTGATTTGATATTCATTTTCAGAGACTCCTCTTATAAATGGATATATGTACATGCATATATATTATATATGGATCTATATATATTTTATATATAGATATGCATATATCAAATGATAAATCATTATATAAATGGATCCTTTTGCCTGTCTTCCATATCTATGACCACTTCTCAAATCCTTTTTTATCTTCTTTTTCATTTCTGTGCTTTTTTTCTTCCTTTCCAATTTCTATTTCCCTTACAGTGCTTTCTGCAGTGTTTATTCATTCTTATATTTCTTCCAATTTGATCTACATTTCTTAAATTTTTTGCTTTTATTTCTATTTGTTTTCTGAGTCACCAACTCTCATATCTCTCTGTTGTCTACTCATCTAATCCGTGTTTTTCTAATTTGGATTCATCCTATTCTTTCATAACTTTTAATCATTTTCTTAATCTCTTTTAGCTCACTGGAAATATCAGGTTGCAGTTCTCCTTTGTTTTGGGGGCATATTTTTCTCATGTGTCTTCACTGTCTGCCTATTGGAAATAGTGAAGCCCCTTCCACTTTCAGTGGTGATTCTCAAATCTACAGCAAGCTCTCCTCCATTTTGGGGGACTGCCCCCTTCTTGGGATGAGTGCTGAGAGAACTGCCTGGGTTCCCCAGCCCTCAGAGGCATCAGAAGCCCATCTGTCTTCCAGCCACTTCCTGCAGAGTTCCTTGTTACTGTCAGTGGTTTGGCCCCAACTGCTCGTATTTTGAAGTTTATGGACATACTCTAATACTTAGTTTTTTTAAAAGATGCTATTTCTAGACTGTATGCTTCACTTATATTATTACTCTGTTTTTTATGAGGGGATATGAAGGGACTTTTATACCATAAAAGCAGGATCCATGAAAAAAAAATATTAAATTGAATTTTATTAAAATTAAAAACTTCTGCTTTCAAAAGATACTGTGAAAGGAATGAAAAAATAAACCACAGAGGACAGAATATTTTCAAACACGTATCTCATAAAGGACTTATATCAAAAATACATTAATGCAAAGAACACTGAAAACTCAACATTAAGGAAACAAAAACTCAATTAAAAAAGGGCAAAAGATCTGAACAGATCTCCCACCAAAGAAGACACTTACCATCATTTGTCATTTAGGCAATTGCTTATTAAAACAATGAGATACCATTATATACTTATTAGAATGGTTAAAATCTAAAAAACTGACAATCCATCCTAACTGCTGGCAAGGATGGAGAATACTCATTCATAACAACAAAAACAAAAAAACATAATAAATTCTTTCATTCAAACATTTCTTCAATGAATGTTTACTAAGCACTATGTTCCAGTCACTGGGGAAAAGAACTGCTCATTGCTATACAACCTAACAAATGGCTTGACTTCGATTTGAACTCAGACTCTCTGACTCCAGAACCTGTACTTTTACACACTATATTACACACTCAGACCATCTGAGTGTCAGAAAATAAGACTGAAATAAGTGGAATGATGTGCAGCTGTCTTCCTGGGTAGGAAATCAAAGATGGTGCATCTCCCCCAAATTAATCTATATACTAATTACTATAAATATCCTGGCACAATTTTTTAATTTGTGAAATGATTCTCAAAACCATGTAGAAGCATAAATGCCAGGAACTGGCTAACAAAATTTTGAAGGAAGAGTTATGAGTATTTTGCTTTGCCAGATGTAACAATATACTTCAAAGATATACCTAACTATCAAAACAGCATGCTTCTGGCAGAGAGATCAATGAAAGATTACAGGAAACCTAGAACTCACCCAATTATTATATGTCTCTCTATATAATATATACATATACACATACATATATAAAAATGATATATATGAGATTATATAATAAATGTATCATTTTAAATCAGTGAGAAGAAATGGATAATTCAACAATGTTGGGATAATTGGTTAACTATGTAGAGAAAAATTAAGTCAGCTCCATATATCATGACACACATCCAAATTACTTCCAGAAAGCTGAAAATTTTAAATGACAAAAAAAACCCAGGACCACAGGAGAATACTGAAAAACAATATAGGTGAACACATTCAAGCGCCCAGAAGGTTTTTGCCAAAAATAACATCAAAGACATAAGCCCTGAAGGAAAAGATTGTTAGATTTCTACAAATAAAAATATGTTAAAAAGCATAATAAATGTTAAAATATAAAACAAACTGAAAAAAATTAGTAATATAGGATAGAAAAGGGGTTGGCACTCTTATTGGAATTTTTTAGAGCGCTAGTAAGACAATAATAAAAAAGGCAAACACCCCAATTAAAAAGGGTCAAGGAAAGGACAAGCAATTCACAAAGCAAACACACAAATGGGCTGTAAAAATTATGCAACAATGCTCAGCCTCTCTGGCAATCCAAAAACGCAAATCAAAACAACCAGATTCCACTTTTTGCTCATCAAATTCCAAAGATTTTACACTGAATATCACCAGTGTTGATGAGGGTCTAGGACTCTCCTCATACCCTGCTGGAGGAAAACTGTCCCAGGGACTTGGGATCCCTTAACATATATTGCTTGCCTTCCTGGGCCTTGGTAACTGAAACAGTTAGAACTTTAAAATGGGTTTGAGATTCTTTCCATTGTTTCCCCCTTTCCTGTTAATACATCTGCCATGGTATTTATCACACAATAATTTCGTCGCCATAATCACAAACTGTTGGGGGCAGGAGGACCCTAGGAGACAGATGCCAACTCCATCCAATCACAGTCAGAGAACTAGTAAATGATCGGCTGTGACAGGAAGCATCCCAGCACCCAACGCCCAAATCCATCTGCTATAGCCAACACTCACAGATATTTGGTGAGTGGGTGTTTAATTTAATACATCTTTAAAAAGCTAAAAAAGCCCTTGGTAAATGGAAGATTACTTTGCTCCTTGGCGCAAAATGTAGACTGCTGGAGAACTAAAGCTGCCAATGTTGCTATTTGGTAAAAGGTTTTTAATATAAGACCAGACTGGAATTCCTTTTCCCCACATGTAACTAAGGGGTAATAATACTTGCCCCTTGGAGAGGGCAGATGCCAATCTATATTACACAGCTTGGCACAGCAGGCAGTTGATAAATGATAGATATTATGATGATGATCTCTCATTCATTCTTTTGGAAAATCCTTACTGAGCTCCACAGTGAGCCAGAAATTAAATAGGTGCCTTGCATTTGTTATCTAACTTAATAAGCCACATCATCACAGCATAAGCTCTTTAGCTTGCAGCACAATGTAGTCCCAGAACGTTTGACTTGCTTACATGAAAACACAAATGTCAACTTCTGGATTGGCTATCTGTACCCTCCTCCACCTCCCAGCATCACAGAAAATAAAGAATTGTTTTATATGCTCATTCAAATTATCACAAAATGCTCTTCCAGACACTGGCCTCATGGTAAAAGATGGTTTCCAAACATTTGAGAATTGGAAGGCTCCCAAGGGGTCATCTTGCCCAACAGATTGTTCATTTTACAGATTGTCAAATGTACCCATGGCCATACACAAGTGGATGTCACAGTGGGATAAAACTGAGGTCTCTGGGCTGCCAGGCTGTGATACTTTTACTGTCCTCTTTTTTTCTCCTGGCAAAATTCTTTCCCTTCAAAAACAGAAGTATGGAATATCACATTTTCAGTATTTGCTAAGAAAGGATGTTGGAATAGGCATACTTTTGGTCAGCTTTATTCCCAATTTCTAATTCATGATTCTGCTTAAAATTTAATATAAGAACCTGTAAATATATGCCATGTGCTTGAGAGAATGGTAGAGTAACCACAAAAGTTAAAAGCCTTTACCAGCAATTCTAGAGGAGATTATGAATTATTTTGAAATGAAGAGGCTAATCATGAGATTAAACATTTCCTCAAAGCCCTCATTTTATCTTTTTCTTTCTACATGTCAGTGGCAAAGTAAAACTCCAGAGAAGAAAAGGGAAGTGACAAAGGAAGGAAGGCAAGAGGTGACACTAATACATGGTTAGATAAATCAAGAACAATTTCCTATAAACTGGAAGAATCCTCTTGGACCACTGAGAGATCTTACTAAAGCTTAGTTACAGGTCTAGGTCCTTGAATAATAATAGAAAGTCACAGTGGCCAGCAATGGGTAACAGTGGAAAACTGACTCAGGATCAAAGGCCTGTGCTTTGCCCCAGCTTGTAAATTAACTAGTTGTGTGGTCATGGACAGATCACACTATTGCTCTGGGTATGAGTTTTGTAAAACAAGAAAGTTCAACTCAATGATTCTCAAATTTATCTATAGAAATATCCTAATGACAAAGAATGATGAAGTTGGGGATACAGGCTTCTCTAAGTCCGAGATTCCTCTGGTCCTATGTCTCCTATTTAAGTATATTTCATGAGGATTCTATTTCCAGGGTCTAGGTGACCCTGCACAATGTATTTAACCTCTGTCAACCTCAGTTTTCTTGAGCCAGCTCTCCTATAAGAACTAGAAAAATTGGAGAGAACATCTTTAAAAATCTGTTTGAAAGTATCAAAGAGATACAGACACAGTGAGGTTTTGTCAGACCAAGATCTGGGAGAGAAAGGAAGGTCAGAAACAAAGTGCAGCTCAAGGCCATTGACAGTTCTGAAAGCAGCAGCTCAGAAACTGAGCACAGTTTCCATCCACATCACAGACATGGAAGGACAAAACTGGAGTTCAGGGCCCACCAGGGAGGAAGGACCTTGAGAAACATGTTAGGTTTTCAGCTGGGACCCCAAAGGGCTGCAACCTAGGAACAAGATTGACCTGGAAATAGACCAGGTCAGGAAGGCCCATGGGTTGAAACTTTTCTTTGAATGATCTCAATCACTAAGTTATCACCTGGCCCTGGCCTAGCTGCCAGCTAGAAACAGAAGTAAATTCTGCCTGGAGGAATATGCTATTGTTTAGATTATCAAATTATCTCTAAAATTGCTTGAATTTAATGTCCCCAACACTCAGTAAAAAATAATGAGTTATAAGGGGAAAAAAAGACTGACCAAAAACCAAGAGAGAAAGAAAAAAAACAATAAATAGACACAGAGAAGATCTACCAGTGGGGTTATCATATACAGACTCTGTGATTAACATGTTCAAAGAATTAAAAGACAAGGAATAAAATTTTAGCAAAGAACTATGATAATATAAAAAAAATCAACCAAAAATTTTAGTACTGAAAAATACCATAATTAAAATTAGTCACTAATTTTAAGAGGATACTAGGCACAGCAGACAGAGAATTGGGAAACTAGAATAAATGTCAAAAAAAAAAAAAAAAGTCCAGACTAAGGTAAGGGAGGTGAAAGGATGGTAATTACAAGAAGTATGAAGACATCTGAGACACAGAAAAGAGTGTCATATCTAAGTAATTTCACTTCCAGTAGGATTAGAAAGAGACAATGAGTCAGAAACAATATTTGCAGAAAAAATGGAGAATATTCCAATATTGAAGAAATAAATCAAGCCACAAAGTCAAGAAGCACTATGAACTCTAAAGAGAAAAAATACAAATAAAACATTACCTAAGTGCATTATCAAAGAACCACTGAAAGCAAAATACAAGTGAAAAATGTTTAAACACAGCCAAGGACTAAAATTCATTGTTTTAAAGTAGCAATAATGGTAAGACCGACAGCAAACTTCCCAATAGAAATAATGGGAGACAGAATACAATGAAATGGTATCTTCAAAATGCTGAAATAAAATACATAATACATGTCAACCTGGAACTCTACACTTATTAAAAATATATTAATACTTCAAAAATAATAAAATAAAAATTTCCAGACAAACAAAAACTAAGAATTTGTCACTAGGAAACTGGCACTAAAGAAAATACTAAAGGGAGCTCTTTAGAAGGCAAATAATTCAGAAGTTCACAGATGGAGAAAATGAATGTCACTGGAAAAGGTAAATTTGCATGTAAATCTAAATGAATATCTGAGTATAGAAAACAACAGTAAGGTCTTCTGGAATTTAAAAATACACAGAATTAAAATGCATGACAAAAAAAAACATGAAATCAGAAGGGAAATAACTAGAATTTACGTATTCTGAATTCCTCCTATTGTCTTGGAGATGGGTAGAGGTGTTAACACTAGGCTAATAAGTGAGGAGTAATTTTGTAATTTCTATTAATTACAGAAAGGGTATAAACAGAGAATATAACTGAGAAGCTAACAGAGAAGGGAAACAGAATAAAATATTTAAACTGATAGAAACTAAGATAAGAAAAAATTGCTAAATCTAGAACAGGTAAGGAAAACAGAAGGCAAATATAAAGACAATAGCATTAAATGCAAATACGTTACTAATTATGTTTAACACAAATGAACTAGGTTTTTCTTCTAGTAGAAAAGAGTAAACTCCTAAACCACCAATCCTCTCACTGATAATAATGCTAAAATTTAGACAAAATACAAAAAAAATGACATGAGGGCTCTGGAAAGTGAACAAAAACAGGTAGATTTTGGAGGGGAATGTAAGTTGGAAGAAAAAAATCCAGCATCTGTTGACTTACTCAGTTTCTCAGCTTTGCCATGAGGGCAGGCCACAGTCACAGCACGGCCTGGGATGGTCAAACTCTGATAGAAAACTCACCGTCAATTCTTGCCTAAGGAACCAGAAGATGTACGCTGGGGCAACAGAGAGTGAGTGGAGAAGTCCAGAAAGAAGGGGAGAAGGAGAAATCTAAATTTTGTGTATGAACTCTTCCCAAGTCTCTGGCTAACTGCTGAAACACACATGCACAGGGCAGATTCCAAGAAGCCAAGCTAACGATAAAAAAAAAAATCTCTTAACTGAGATTTGAGCTTCCACCCACCTCAGGTGACATAGTGTTTACAGCTTGAGTCTAATCAAGTTAACTGCCTGCTAAAACCAAACAAAAAAGAGATTCCACAATCACTCACAATGTCCATGATACAATCCCAAAACACTCCACATAAGAAAAATAATGGTAACCCTCAGATGACCCAGATGTTGGAATTACCAGACAAGGGCTTTAATACTACTAGTATCATTATGCTCAGTGAAGTAAAGAAAAATGTGCTCATAATAAACAAAAGAAGAAATCTCAGCCAAAAATAGAAAATATAAAAAAAAAAAACCAGAAATTTTAGAACTGGAAAAATACGACACTGGAAATAAATATTCACTGTATGAGATTAAAAATAGAACAGAGGAAAAGTCTATGAACATAAAGGTAGATCGACAAAAATTACCCAACCTGAAAAAGAGAGAAAAACATTGAAAAAAAAAATAAACAGAGACCTAGGGATATGTGGACAATATCAAAAGATCTAACACATTGGTAATTGAAGTCCCAGGTGGAGAGAATAGAGTAAGAGAGAAAAGTACTTGGGAAAAAAACAGATGGAAAATTTTCCAAATTTGCTGAAAGATCTATGTTCATACATATCTTTCACAGATTCAAGAAGTCAATAAATCACAAACAAGATAAATACAAAGAAAATTATGTCCCGGCACATCATAATTCATCTGCTGAAAGCCAAAGATAAAAGCAGCTCGAGAAAAACTACACAATACGCACAGTGGGACAATAATTCAAATGATTGCTGAATTTTCACGAGGAACTGTGGAGCCAGAGGACAGAAGAAGAACAACTTTCAAATGAGGACATTTCTGGATAAAGGAAAACTAAGATAATTCATTGCCTACAGACCTGCAGTACAAGAAATGCTCACATAATTATTTCAGTTTAAAAAAAGGAATGATACCAGAAAGAAACCAGACTGTTGAGGAATGAATAAAGAGCATCAGAAATGGTAAATATAAAAGGTTATTTTATCTGGGTTAACATAAAGGAATAAATGTAAAAGGTAAAACAATAGAGCTCTAAAAGATAATATAGACTATCTTCACAACTTTGGGGTAGGGAGGGTAAGATTTCTTGGACTATATTAAACTTTTGTTCATCAAAAGACATATTTTTTACGGTCCAAACTTGGATACTTCTGAGAATAAAAGGGAGCACAATTAACTATTACTCTGGAAGACTAGGCATCAATTGGGACAGTTAGGTACAAACTGGAAATATAGTGACACTCTCTGTCTACTCCTGGGTGAGTACTCAACAGGAATGGGCCATATGTACATTAAAAGATACATGCAAGAATGTTCACACCAGCATTATTCCTTACTAGTTCCCAAATGGAAACATCTCAAATGTCCATAAATGTAAGAATAAATTGTGGTGTGATCATACAATGGAATATTGCAGGCAATGAAACGTATTACATACTGCAACACACAACATGAATTGATTTCTGAAATGTAACATTAAGTAAAAGAAGCCAGAAAATAATAGATACTGTGATTTCATTTACCTAAGGTTCAAAGCAGGAAACATTATGCTTTACAAGTCAAAATAGGACTTGAGGAGGCATAACAGAGGCTTCTAAGGGACTATTTCCTAACCTGCATGATAGTTATGAATGTATTCACTTTGCAATAATTCATCAAATAGTATGCTTGTGATTTTTTAACTTTTCTATTTGCATATTATTCTTCAATTTAAAAGTTTATAGAAAGGAAACCTAGACCTAGATGTAATACACAAAACTATAATATTCCCAGAAGATAATATAGGAAAAATCTAAATGACCTTGAGGCCAGGGCAGTGGTTCACGCCTGTAATCCTGGCAACTCTGGGAGGCCAAGGCAGGAGGATTGCTTGAGCTCAGGAGTTTAAGACCAGCCTAAGCAAGAGTGAGACCCCATCTCTACTAAGAATAGAAAAATGAGCCAGGTATGGTGGTACACACTTGTAGTCCCAGCTACTCGGGAGGCTGAGGCAGAAGAATCACTTAAGCGGAGGAGTCTGAGGTTGCAGTGAGCTGTGATGACACCACTGTACTCTAGCCAGGGTGACAGAGCAAGACTCTGTCTTAAAAAAAAAAAAAAGACCTTGAGTTTGGCAATGACTTTTTAGATTCTACACCAAAGGCATGACCCATAAAAGAAATAATTGATAGGCTAGACTTAAATAAAATTAAAAACTTCTGCTGTCCAAAAGATACTGCCAAGAGAATGAGAAGACATGTCACAGACTGGAAGAAAATATTTGCGAAATACATATTGATAAAGGACTGTTACTCAAAATATACAAAGAACTCTTAAAGCTCAACAATAAGAAAATAAACAACCTGAATAAAAAATGGGTAAAAGATCTGCCCAGACACCTCACCAAAGAAGATATACAGATGGCAAATAAGCATATGAAAAGATGCTCAACACGTCATGAGGGAAACACAAATTAAAACAACACATGCGTTAGAAGGGCAAGAATCCCAAACCCTGACAACATCAAATGCTGACAAGGATGTGAAGCAACAGAAACTCTCATTCACTGCTGACGGGAATGCAAAACAGTACAGTCACTTTGGAATACAGTTTAGCAGTTTCTTATAAAACTAAACATACTCTTACCATACAATCCAACAGTTGCACACCTTGGTATTTATTCAAATGAGCTGAAAATTTGTATCCACATAAAAAACTGCATGTTGATATTTACAGCAGCTTTATTTATAATTGCCGAAATTTGGAGGCAACCAAGATGTCCTTCAGTAGGTGACAGGATAACTCAGTTATGTTATATCCAGACAATGGAATATCATTCAGCACTAAAATAATAATAATAAGCCATCAAGCCATGAAAAGACATGGAGGAACCTTAAATGCATATTACTAAGTAAGAGAAACCAATCTGTAAAGGCTGCATACTGCATGATTCCAACTATATGACAGTCTGGAAAAGGCAAAACTCCGGATGGTAAAAAGATCAGTGGTTGTCAGCAGGAATTGGCGGGGAGTGGGGATATGGACAGCGGGGGCGGCCGTGCATGTGTGGGGGCAGGGGATACATGGGAATGCTCTACTTTCCCTGTAACTTTGCTGTCAATCTAAGACTGCTCTAAAAAAATAAAGTCTATTTTGTGAAAAAAAAAAAAAGAAACCATTTAAATGCTTATTTATATACTGTAAAAGATATGCAAAACTACTTGTATTCTCATCAATAATATAGCCATACTTTCATTATTAAAACTTACTAAATTCCATGTGATTTAAATATGACTGCTGCTCTGGGAGAATGTTCCTGGATGCAGGCACAGGTAATACAGCTCTGGGCCAGGCACCTTTCAGCAAGAGAAGCCCCAGGGAGCTCTCCCGAAGGTCAGCATACGGTTTAAGTTCCATTCTCATGACATATTCTTTTCCTTGGTATTTTATGGTTCCACTGATGGGGATTCAGAACAGCCTTAGCCAGGACAGCTTCTGAGTAAACTCAGCTCTACCAGCTACATCTGCTCCTGCCTCGGGCCACCAGCAGCGAGTTCTAGGTTTCCAGCTTTCCTCAGTATGCTGGACATTGCTCCACCAGGACTCAGAATTCACTGTCAAAGAAGATGACTCACAGCCTAACAGCTTTTCCCCAAGCTCCAGCTGCTACTGGAGTGCATCTGCTGCTGGTGTTTCCGGCTAACCTCCAACAGAAGGTTCTAGAGGGTACCAGAGCAACCAGAAAAGGACAGTCTCCCCGCAGCGCAGGGTCATGAGAACACCCTCCAGTGTGCTCTAATGTTTAGCTTTCAGCCAGGAATGTTTAATGACAGCATGACAGGACTGGCGAGCAACTTCAAACTCAGCCAGCATTTGCTGAATGCCAGTCCATTCCTATCCGAGGGGCAGCACAGGGTTGGGGCAAGAGCCAGACTGCCTAGAAGAATCGGGGCGCTTCACCCAATCTGCCGCTTTGGATCTTGAGTGCAACATGTCCTGCTGAGAGAGAGCCCAGGACCCTGGTTGGCCCTTCTTGGGCAGGTGCATCCTGCAGACTGGCAGGGAAAGGAAAGAAGCTGGGAACCACAGGGCCAGGCTGGAGCACCAGGCCTGCCATATAGCTGGTCCTTGGTGATGGGGGCGGGGGGCAGGGCATGCTTGTAGCCCAAATCCCAAAGTCTGCCTCTGTCCGTGGGACAGTCTGGTGTAGGATAAGAGCTCTGGCTATGAAGCCAGACTGCCCAGAATTTCATGTGGCTCCCCTAAACCACAGTACATCTTGGGTTGCTATGAGTATTAAATGCTATAATCTATAAAGTCCTTAGTAGTGCATCTGAAATACAAATTACTCACTAAGTAGTAGCTGCTACCCAGCATCCGAGCCTCTGACCCCCTCAGGGAACTACCCAAATGATTCTACCTCCCAGCTAGTCCAGTGTGAGAGAGGAGGGTGGGGATACACAACAGAAACAAAACTCACAGTGGGTCAGGTGACAATGACACAAATCCCCAAACCTGGTGGTGGTAGGCTGAATAATATTGTTCAAAGAGACCCAGGTCTTAATCCCTGGAACCTGTAAATGTTACTTTTTCAGGCAAAGGGGACTTTGCAGGTGTGATTGTGTTCAGGATCTTGAGATGGAAAAATTATTTTGGGTTATGGGGGTGGGGAGGCCCTACACATAATCAAAAGTGTTCTCATAAGAGGAAGGAAGAGGGAGATTTGACGACAGAAAATGAAAAGGTGATGTGATGATAGAAGCAGGGGGTGGGGTGATGTGGCCACAAGCTAAAGAATGCTGGCAGCCACCGGAAGCTGGAAGAAATAAGAATAAATTCTCTAGAGCCTCCAGAAAGAACCAGCCCTGCCGACACCTTGCTTTTACCCCAATAAGACTTATCTTGGACTTCTGGCCTCCAAAACTGTAAGAGAATAAAGTTCTATTGTTTTAAGCCACTAAATGTGTGGTAATTTGTTATAGCAGAAGTAAGAAATGAACACATTGCATTAGAATCCTGGCCAACAACTGGGCATCCAGACAAGAGAATCTAGATCTGGGGGAAGGATGCTGGCAAGACCCTCTTGGTGCCACAGCCACTGAGCTAGTTAGAGGTCAGGGCTGGGCTCCAGCACCAGGAGAAACCAGAACGAAGCTGGGAGCTGAGGTAGAGACCAAGTCCCAAGGACAGAGCTTTCCTTGAGAACAGCAGGGCAACTGGCGCTTCAGCAGGCGCTGTGGCCTGCACACCAAGTTTACAGCAGACCCTCGGCAGGTGGACCTGCACCCACATATGAACTGCCTGCCTCAGTTAGGGTGGGCCCTGCATCACCTTCTCAAAGTGTATTCAGGGGCCTGGTGCTGGTTTGCAGACCTAACAGCAATGAGATTAGGATAGAAATTGACAATAAGTACTTAGAAATGTCCAGCAATTTGGCATCGCTGTGACATTTTTGGAAGTGTAATTTTATTGCTGTAGAATCTTCTAAGAAAATGCTATGGTTTGCATTTTGAATGCCTCTTTTTAAAAGATACTTTTCTAGGAATTTGTTTTCATTGTACTTTATGAGTATTGGTCCACAGTAAATCAGAAACTTAAAACACATACCCACACCCCCTCTCCCCCCATTCCTTTACCACCAATAGGACTCTCGACAACACAGAGAAGGTGCCTGCAGGTGGACTGCGAGGAGACAGAGGCAACGCATAGTTATGATCTGACAGCTCCGCCAGGGAAGCCTTGCACATGACTGCCTGAAATAGAAGGGCGCGTGCCTCAAAGGCAACACAAGGCACAGGCTCTTCTGCATCCTGGTTAACACCCAATCACCTGTGCTCTCACAGCCTCGGGAGTGCTCCTATGTATCAGATGACAAAAACGCACAGGTACAGCTCTCAAGTACATGCCTTTCTCATGACCACTTTCTTGCTTAATGAGGCATATTCTACTTGATTTGCACTTCCTCAGTGCACACTAACTCAGAGCTGGGGTACACACTGAGTGACAGGATAAAGCTGGCCCAGGAGGGAGACACTACTCCCTATAATCCAGAATGAGGAAAATGCAAGCAGGGAAAAGAAAATGACTACCCAGGCTATACTGCCCATGTTTCTCAAGTATAGTACAGTACAATAGCAGTCCCCAACCTGTTTGCCACCAGGGACTGCTTTCATGGAAGACAATTTTTCCACAGACTGGCAGGAGGGAAGGTGGGGCGGGGGTGGGGAGAATGGTTTGAGGATAATTCAAGCACATTACATTTATTGTGTGCTTTATCTATGTTATTACATTGTAATATATAATGAAATAATTATATTAATACAACTCACCATAATGCAGAATCTAATGCTGCTGTTGATCTGACAGAAGGTGGAGGTCAGGCAGTGATGCGAACGATGGGGAGCGGCTATAAATACAGATGAAGCTTTGCTCACTCACCTGCCACTCACCTCCTGCTGTGCGGCCCAGTTCCTAACAGGCTATGGACCGGTACCAGTCCATAGCCTGGGTGTTGGGGACCGCAGCAGTACAAGGATATTTTGCATCCCTTTTCTCATTTGTACCTCCAGATAACACCCTGAGATTGAGATTGTCACTCTCACTTCACAGAAAACTCAAAGCTGGCTCAGAGAGGCATAAGGCAGGGATTCAAGTTCAGGCATTGGAAGTAAGACCTGTACTCGAATTCCACATTTGCCACTAACTAGCTGGATAACCTCTCTGGGCCTGAGTTTGCATATTTGTAAAATGTAGATACTAATACCTGTGGGTACTAATACATACATGGAAAACAAATGATACACAGCATCTGGCAAAGTCTCCAATAAATACTGGCTTTAAGAAGTGGAAGGTCGGGGGAGCCACAGTTAAGGAGTGAAGGAACCAGTGCTCTCTGGCTCTAAGGACCATGCTCTTTCCAATGCGCAGGACACCATCACAGAGACAAGAGCTGGAAGTTGGGAACTACAGTAGCATTATGGAGTCCAGTGGGATTAAAAGAACATACCATCTAGAACATCAAGAAAGCAAGATACAGCACAAAATAAAAGTAGTTGACTTGAGAATAGCAACTTTTGTTCAAGTCACACCCCACATTTTGTAAATGTAATGAAAAGTCCTATTTACAATACAAATCATCAAAGAATTGGAAACTTGGAATTAAGCAAGTTTATTTTTTAGGTGGTGGCCCCAATAAATCTAAATTACCTCTTCTTAGTTTCATTTCATACACACAATCATCAGAATTCCACATAATCTCCACTATTTAGTTAAATGTGACATAAAAATATAATTATGGATGGAATAAAACGGTTTACGCACTTAAAGTGGTTTCGTAAGCTGGTATACATTTGCTTTGTTTCAGAAGTTTATAGTAATTAACGAGCTAAACCAAACATGCTGTGACAATGCGCAGTAACATGAGCCTTGAAGCTTCCTCACTATGTATTTCATACCCTGTATGAACTTGGGGCATTTTTTTGAAATACTAACTTAGATTAAACTAGTATTTATCAGAAAAAGAGAAATTAAAATGTTGAAGATTGACTTTATACTATATTTCCAGTACTAACATTAATAACCAAAACTATCCACTCAAAAATTTGAAAAATTCATCTCTTTAAAAAATAATATGGAGTCTTGTTATAATCCCAAGCAGAATTCTTCAGAGACACTTGGCTCCACGATTTTCATCTCATGGGAACACAGCGGTTGAAAAACTAAAGTGGACAGTCCTGAGCAAGGCCACCATTAAAGGCTAAGGGATTTGTAATGATAATTTAGGATGACACCCCCCTCTCCTACCTACCAGAACCCAACCTGAGCATGGAAATGCAAAACAATGGCCCAAGAGTACTGCACCCAGGAGAATTTTTTTGTCTATAGAAGAGGTGGACTCAATGTGGGCCTTAACTCTGCCATTTTCCTCATTGTTTTACAATAAGGAAAAAATCAGAAGCCACAAAGACCCAGTGACGGGTCTAACCACGATGGGCTGTGGTGTGACATAGGTAGCAGTACACCGACAGTACTAAGTAAGCACCTCTGGGCCTCCGTTTCCTATAAAGTGGATGAAAGAGAAAAAAGAGAAATGGCAGGTAAAATACAAGATACAGCAAAAACTAGATCAAAAACAGGACACAGATTTCCAAAATATAACTACTTAAAAACAAGCCTAAAGTTTGGCTATGCAGCACAGAATATACGTTTTTCACGTCAAGAAGAACAAATCCAGAAGTAAAACCCCCACACCAAACAAGCGTATGAAATTTCACAAAGTTTGATGTTGCCACTATTAGAAGATGCCTTCTGAAGATGGTTAACACAGAAACAGAAAAAATAAGAACATAGAACTCAGAAAAAAGTTCCCTATAAGGAAGACGGTTTGAATTTTTGCCTTCTGACAACCTCGGTCGTAGATAACAGGTGTTTCCTACAAATCCCTTGCTAAAGGCCATCTTGAGCACTAACTTGTTAACATAAATCTCATCTTACAAAGATGACTTTGTAAAAGAAATATACACAGGTGATTTTATGACAAGATAAGAAAAAGTTCCTAATATTTAACTCCATAAATGCAATTTTCCAAAAATCTCCTAATGTTTTCTACTGCACCACCCCTTGGGAAATCAGGGTCATATTTGGAAAACTTCAGGCCCTCACAAGCTGCAGGAAAACCGGGATGGCAGGGACACGGTGAGAACCACCACCGTGGATATCTTACTTTTGACCTAGGAGATCAGCGACTAGCACCTTGTACCTAGAGACAGGGAAGGAGCTGTCATTGGAGCAACTGGCCAGAGCTATGGCAGGGGAAGTGGCGTCCCTGTGGACTCAGACAAAACCCAAGTTTTTGATGTGGATCAAAAACTACACTGTAACGGCACTTGTGAGGACCATGCTGTAACAAAACTAGGTCTTTCTATTTAAGAGAGATACACATACTGTGTTTAAGGAAGATTCTTATCCAACATTTTACAACAGTTATCCTTCATTTATTTACATGCAATATTTACTTTTTAAGTAGATTTTGGTATCTGAAGGGCTACAGTAGACACTCAATATGTGTCTGATGCTGAATAAAGGAAGGGTGAATGAATGAAGAGAAAGAATGACCAGAGAAGCCCTTCATTCATTCACCAGGCATTTATCGGAGAGTCCACTGTGTGCTGGAGGCAGAGGCCTGCCTCTCAAAGTGTAAGCAAACAAACATGAAAATGACAGTGACAAGTGCCATGATAATAGAGAGTAACTGAAGGGAGAAGACATACTAGATAAGGTGATCCTGGGAGGCTCTCTGAGCTGAGACCTTGAGTATGAGGAGTTACCTGCCTCGGGGGAGAAGAGTGTGTCAGCAGTCCAGCCCAGAGTAGGTGCAAAGGCCCTGAGACCAAAGACTTGGCTTATTTTAAGAAACAGGAAGGAGACCGGTGTAATGTCATGTTTTAAATGCTGAGTAATGCACACAGAAATGTCATACCCTAGAAACAACTTTTGGATAATTTTACTAAGCTCTTCAGAAGGACTCTACAAACAAATGATATAGAGGTTTGAGACAATCACTTCAGTAATTCAGGCAGTTCATCACACAGGCACCTTTAACTTAATTTTTTTATTAATACATAATCGGCATTAAGGATAAATACAGACTGCATCAGTTCAGAGGATAATGGCATAGATATTTCTCTCCCACTTTATGTTATTTTTTAAGTACCCTTTGGTGTGCTCATAGGATAGGCTAATAATTACTTTTAAGTTTTCCAGTCTCACATAGTTAGATATTTTATATTTAAATGAAATTCAACATAAGAAATATCTTGGAAGCGTTTTGCACATGGGACACAAAGATTTGTAATCCTCATAGCAATTTCTCACAACTTGTCAAATCTGACTTTTACTGTGGGTGGATTCTCGCAAGTTCACGGAGTAACTAAGGATTGTGCAGCAATTCAGAGCAAATCCATAACAACTTCTTTAGAGACTTTGGTAGTATTTTCATTGAGTCATAAGGTATTTCCCTTCTCCCAGGTCTCACCTACTGAAGAATGCCGCACCCAGATTGAACGCCAGACCTCACTTTCACAGCCCTACCCGTAGTTTTCTGATATCCCTATTGGTGTCTGCACCCTCATCGGAGCAGCATGAAGTTGTTCCCTTAAAAGCCAAACAATTAATTAACGAGACCAAAGATATATTAAATTTAAAAAGGGCAAATGACAGAAAAATAAGAATTTAAAAATGGTCCTCTTCGTGCAAAAAAGAAGAGAGAGAGAAAAGAAAGATGGTATGGGCAAACCTAAACAGATTTGTCACTATGAGTAACACATTCAGGAAGGATAAACTCCACATTCTTACCAGTGGTTACCTGCGGGGTGGGGCTGGAGGAGCAGGTGGTCAGGGGGAGGGACTTCCACATATTCAGTGTGTATAAATTTTTACACCATTTTTTGTGTTTCTCAGTATTTTCAAGAGTTTTTTTTTTTAAAGTAGGCCAGTAGACTAAATTTCTGACCACACAATTTCATTTCGTTTTCAACAAAATCTTTTTCTCCCTTTCCCTTTTTCCCCTGTCCCTTTCCCTCTTCTCCTCCACCCCTCTCTCTCTGAAACATGTGCGTGGACTTTGATCTATAACACACTCTGCATGGCTCAGGTGCAGAATCCTCTGGGGCACTCAGGTGTACACCTGCTAAAATTCCAAACCACTAATGTTTCAAAAAAATATTTAAGTCCTAAACCTTCCGACTATTACATCTAAATATCCTCTATGTTCCCATCTATTATTTCTCAGTGAGCACTGTGCCTTCTCTAATTATTTGATGAAGGCAATCACACTATCTGATGAGATCAATAAAGCATATTAATCCTCTACATTTACACTTAATAGGAAACCTTTATGTCCCAGAATATCCAGGTACTATTTGTGCCTCCATTTGCCCCATGCATGTAGAAGGGAGCATGTGCAGCGCGGCCACGTTGTGGGGATTTCATAACCACAGCTCATCACTGCATCCCCCGTGCCTGCCACAGCGCCCGGGACATGTTAGATGCTCAATAAATACTTGTGGAGTGAATGAATAAATGACTGTCATTCTTATGGATGAGTCAACAGGAAGGTAGCAGAAGTAGTTGAAAGAACATGAGCTTTGTACCCAGATTGATTTGTGTTGTAATTCCAGCCCTGTCAGGTCCTAGCTATGTGACTTTGAGCAAAATGATGAACTTTTCTGAACCTGTTTCTTTACCTGTATAATGAGGATAAGAATACCTCCCTAACTCAAAGGGTTTCTGTGAGATATATATAAGTACCTAAACATTAGCATTCATTACATGGTAGTTCTTCCTTCTTGCAGATACTTAAACTTTAGTCTAAGGATGGAACCATCTGACAGTTCTCTCTTTTCACCATAATGTGTTCATGAAAACAAAAGTTTATTTTTTATATGCTATTTTATCCATCTAGAATGCTTTATGTCCTATTTCTGTCAAACCCAGATCCAACCTCAAGGTCAAGTTGAACCACCACTTTTGCCTCAAAGCTTTTATCCCCTAACCCCATCCTTAGCCAAAAGTAAAAGTTATTCTCCCTCAATAAGCACACTACCCTGGCTCTCTTATGGCATGTCTCATATTGTTGAGTTTATAATCATCTCTACCTGTGATATATCCCCTCCTAGGCTGTCGGCTTCCTGAAAGACAACGTAATTCTGGCTCATAACTGCCTCCTTCAGAAGCATTTTCTATAGTACTTTCCAGGTAATAGGTGTTTAGTGAATTTTTTAAAAACTAAATTAATAAACTTGATATTTTCCCATCGGAAGAATAACAGGCTAATACATGCCTGTTCAATAATTATAAAAATTATTATACCAATGGTAAAATTAGGCTTCAGGCTCTACGAAATGTACGTAAATGAAAGCTGTATACAGTACATTGATCATAAGGGCTTCAACACAGCACAAAGACGTAGCTATAATCGAAAAAGAAAACTCGGTCATATCTTAAATTTAGCCTAACTCCTGTAATCAGCTTTAACAAATACAAAGCTTTCTTAAAAGTAGAATGATTTGGATGAGCTAGTTTCTTTAAACTGATGCCTTCTTTCTCCCCCATCACATAACTGACCTTGTAGAAGTATATCCATTCAAAACCATTCAATGTATATGTATATCAAAATATCATGTTGTACACTGTAAATATATACAGTAAAAAATAAACTTAAAAAATCAACATTCTACTGCCTCTCTCTTCCTTCTCACCCTCCGTTCCCAGCACAGAAAACTCTTAGTGAACCACCTCCATATGGCTCTTGCTAGAACCTTTGATTATTTTTGCCCCTGTGTATTGCTCTGCTCTCTCCCAACCATGTGTTTTTCTACGCTCAACTACTTTTTATTCCTACTCCTGGGCTAATAATAGAAGCTAGTGCTTATTGAGCGCTTACTACGTGCCAAGTACCATCCTAAGTTCTTTAAAGATCATGTACCAGCCACGGCCTTGCAGGGTGGCAAGTAGGAGCTCAGGGGAGGTGGCCCCCAACCAGACTGGAGCTACAGGTAGTCAAGGAAGGTTTTCTGGAAGGAAACAGCTCTCAAAAAAAGGTTTTAAAGGAGAAGTAAGACAAGGAAGAAAGAAAAGGAACTCCATGTACAAAGGGCACTGAGTTGTGAAACAGCAGGACGCGTTCATGGCCCTGCAAGTCCTTTGACAGTAGATCAGCCAGCTGTGGTTTGACGCTCCGAGAAGAATAGTAACTGAGAATATTAGAACAACCAGAGTCAACCAAGGTGACTTGGGCGCTCTCCCTGGAAAGCATAATTACTAATATATCAACTTATCTGAAGCCATTACCCAGTTTAGCCATTACCTGTGAATTAACAGGTATCATAACCTCCCAGTAGCTTTCTCTTAGCACATCCCATCATGTTCCTATGACTCCTACTCCAATCCACCCTCCAGCCTCTGCCCTCACCCTGCTCCCCTGACCACACCCTCAGCAGGGAGCCAAGCCAACATCCTATACTCTAAAGCTAGCAGAGGGCAGAGGCTTAAACCAGGTTTCTCAGACTTTAATCTGTATGCACATCACCTGGGGATCTTGTCAAAATGTATGTCTGGTTCAGTCAGTCTGAGGATGGGGCTGAGAGTTGACAATTCTAACTCGCTCCCAGGCAGTGCTGATGCTGCTGTTCCGAGGACTCCACTTTGAGCAGTAGAGCATATTCTAGACGCTAGTAGAGCAGATTCTGCAAGTTACACTGACTGCATTCATATCCCTCCTCCCCACACGCCACATAATTACCTGTCCTAAGCCCTAGTTTTCTCATCGTAGCACGTGAAGTGCCACTGTGAAAATCAGATGAGAATGTTTAAGAACCATCTGGCCTGGTCAACCTTAGAAACAGCAGCCCCCATTGGCAGCAGTGAAGAGCTTTGGGGGTGTCCAGCCGGAGCTACTTCTGTGTCTTTCCTTTTATCTGCTCTCGAGTCCATCCTACTGGCCTTCTCCTAGGCCACGACCTGTTTACTGTTTCCTATTTTACTAGTATTTCCGATACCCCTCTTCTCTGCCTTCAAAAATTGTTTATCTTTTACATCCTAAAAAATAAACTGTCCCCATGACCTTCAGTCACCACCTTTTTCATTTCACAGTTCAACTTCGAATTCAAATGAAACCCACCTTTGACTCCCCCAGGCACACCCCCAGCCCCAACTCCTTGACCCTTTGCCATCTGGACTCCACCCCCACCTGTCTAAGGAAACCACACTCTCAACTGTCCACCGCTGCTTCTGGGCTAGGGAAATCCTACGGTCTCTTACAAGTTGCCGTTCTTCTTTACCTCTTGATGTTGGTGACCCATCGCTGCAGCGACCTGGGAAGAGGCATGACAAAGGCAGGGCCTTGTCAGCACACCCCCTCGCACATGGACTCCCTTCTACTGGGGGTCTGGCCTATGTTCCCCACATGCCATCACCTCGTGGAGTCCATGAATAGGGTTGCCCCCCACGGCTGATTTAAGTCCTGAGCAAACAGTGAGAAGCGAGCTTATGACCTACACTGGGAAGGACACTGTTTTCAGGAGATCTTTAGCTTCCTGTGTGACTCCCAAGCCCATCTGGCTGGTAAGGAAAGCTGGAGTAGCTTCCAGAGAGCCTGGGCCAGGATCCTGCCAACCCTGCCGCTGCTTCTCAGGGAGAAGTAGTGTCTCTGGCTGGCTCTTCCTTCTGCCAAAGGAGTCCTCCACCACATTTGGAGTAGGGCCAATACCTAACAACAAGAGCCACGAAAAATCACTATCCTCTGTGTGCTTGTGTCTCCTAAGGTCTCTTGATGAGCAGGATGGCCAATTAAGAGCGAGATTCAGAAGCTCCAGCGTCCCTCATCTAAATACCAGCATCATGTCACATCTTTTTTCCTTGTTTGAAACATAATTCATATTTACTGAAAATTTATAAGAACAGCCTCAAGAATTTCCACATACCCTTTACTTAGAACTCCCAAATGTGAACATTTTATTGCATGTGCTTTATTATCCTGTTTGCCTATCATCTATAATGTGTCTATTTTTTTCTAAACCATTTTTTTCATTAAGCAATACAACTATCAAATCAGGAAACTAACATTGATATGATACTAATAAGTAAGGTGTTGACTTTACAGAAATTTTTCCAGTTGATGAACAAAGGCACTCAAAAGAAAATTCACTTTTTCCATATTCCTTTGTCAGCGTTTAAAGTTTTCTCTTTTTCAGGCATTCGCAATAATTATTTTCTGTGTATTTATTTTGCTAACTGGAAAATTGGTTGGAATAAATAATACATTTTCTGCATGGCCTCCTCATAGTACATCACCAGCAAAGATTAATGTTACCAATTCTGGCTGGACTGAAACTTCCACCATTCTACACACATTTTGCCCCCAATTGACAGCATTTTTCTGCCATGTAGCAAAACCAGCCCACATACAAGATTTGTGGGGTTAAGGTGCTCAACGAATAGTCCTTTTTTTTTCCTACCTGGATCCTGAACACAGAGATATATAGAGAGATGAAAGAGAAAGAGCAATGTGTCACTTTTGAGCTGAAGTCTACAGTCACCCCATCTCTTAAAGAGGTGGTAGCTCTGGCGCTAAGAGCACAAAGTAGGGGTGGGAATAAAGGTTTAAGAGGGAACACAGGAGGAAATGAGACACTGAAAATACTAACGAAAATAAAGCTATTCAGTGGTCAGTGGTAGTCGCTATCCCTTCACTAAACCACCTCTCCCACTCCTGATGCCCAGTCACCCTTCCACAAGGTTTGTTTCTCTAACCATGTAAATAAGGATAATTGCTAAGTTAATTAGACACATAAATACACACTGTTCTGTGCAGAAATCTCTTCAAGGAATCTGCTTATTGGTTACGTGTTTCAGAAAACATTCTGATCTCAACCTAAACGATTTCTCAATCAACCTACAGGCAATTCGTCGGCTCACTGAAAACACTGCTGCCCCACCTGAACTCCTCCTTCTGACTGCTCTTGTAAGCATTTCACGTGATACAAGAAACCTTATGAAAGTTGACTTAATTACTACCCATTGTCTGGGGATTGGGTCAACATGATGATTGACACTGACGAGGCTTGTGAACTCAGATTAGGATCAAGAACAGGGAGCAGAGGGCAGCGGCCCAGAAGCTGGGTGGCACAATGGAGCTCCAGCCCCCAGGAAGAGAAACCTGTTCCCGTAACCCCTGCTGAGATCCGCCAGGGTGGGGCACTCCAGGCAGCCTCCTCTCAGCTCAGAGAGCCACAAACCCACAAAGGAGGCAAACTTCTCCCTTGAACCCACTGTGCAACATTTTCCTGCTATTTTTAATAGGTGCTAAACCCTCCAGGAAGTGGGACCCGGCGAATGAATCACTCAGTTGATCAACAAGTAAACCTGAACACACGGAAATGCATCAGGTGGGCTTAAAGGATACAGAATGAATCATATTCTATTGTCAACGTTTAAAAACTCACGATGAGTGTATAAATTTCGATGTTTGGAACAAAAATCTTGGAGATGACTTTGACTCAGTTTTCAAAAGCTCGATTCAACACCACATAGTGTTCATGATTTGTCAAGCGAAATTCTCCAGAAAAAGAATAGATCCAAGAAATAATAAGCCCCCATGCAGGGCTGAAGGGGTCCCACAAACATAAACAATGATGAGGGCAGGAAAGAGATACAGTTGATTCTCATTACTGGAGGTAGTTATGTTCTACAGTCACCCCAAACACTGAATTAATAAACACTGCTTCACTGCTCCCAGGGAAATACGGGCTTAGGTTCCTGCAAGCCTCTGGTCACATTTTCTCCAAACAATATATACATAACTTTGTTCTATGTTCGTGTCTGTTTAAAGACACCTCACTGGATATATATTGTTGATTCATGGCCAGTAGCACCATAACTCAAGCCTGAATGAAGCGTTTCTAACACATGTATTCTCTCCAGAAGGCACGTCCCAGCACTGCAGCATTATGCTTGGAGGCCACTTTAAACAGTTAAATCACCAACGAAAAGCAGAAGAACGAGGAAAATGTGGCACTAAATAGACTGCGCGAAAAGAACATTTATTTACAGCATGAGAGCTGAAACAAGAAGGCAGCGCATCCCCTTGTTCGACTTCAGCTGGGAACATTCACATCTGACGATTCAAATTTTTCACCACTTGCACATGTCTACAAATACGCAAAAGTGACCACGAAAGTGCGGCAAGTATTGATGTTGGGATTACAAATAAATGTTACAGCAAGTAGGTAAAGTCTCAGATACAGAATGTGCAAAAAATGAAGATCGACTGCACTTCCCTTCCACCTCAGGGACAATGTCGCTACACAGCAGGGGACCCAAAGGCACTGGGCACACTGAGGCCACCCTGCCAGGCTGGGGTGAGCACCCCCTTCTTCCCTGAGCAACACAGAGAGCTGAGCTCCCTGAAAGGCTTTAGGAACAGGGTAGATCTTGCTTTGGTCTCAGAGGAAGTGCTCTTACCTGTGCCCTAGAAAACACTTGGAAATAAAGAGACTATTCTGCATCCACACACCTTAATCAAGGACAGCTTGAAGAGCCTGCAGTTGAGACTTGAGCCTGTTTTCTCTGAAGAATATTTAATATTGAGATAAGTGTCTCTTTATCAAGCATTTTTATCTTTTCTAATTAAATTCTCGAAGAACACCCAAAGAACATTTTTACACTCCCCTAGCATGACAAACACAGGATGACCCCCGATATTGGGAAGCCCAGAGAGGGAAGGCGCCGTGGAGGAGAGCTGATGGCCCAAACCGAATCACAAGCTTTCCAAGGGGTCTCCAATTCTGGGGAGAAAAGACAGTTACATTTTATGGGTAGGAGTTTCCAAAAATTGTTTTAACTCCAACTTTCAAAATAAATTCAAAGGTAGCTAAGTAATGTTATTTAAAAACCTGTAAGATTAGGACAGTTAAAAATACAGTTTAAAAAAAATTGGAAGGAACACAGAAATTGTTATACTAAAGATATTGATGAACAATGGTTGAACCAAAAAAATTCAGCTCTGAGTTTTCTGGCAGCAAATAAGAAATAGAAATATTTTGAGGTATAGTTTTCATCAATAGATAAAAGCCAACATACCAGATCACCTAATCTAGAAAGGATACATTTTATGGGTTTTAAAGCCTAGCAGGTATTTACTGCGGCAACACCATCACTGATCATGTATGGTGTCTTAGTTTCTGGGTCAGCTAATGTTGACAACATACTATACAGCATTACCCTAACCATTCCATGAGGGTGCCGTGAGCTACTGCTAGCCAGATAGGTCAACTGCCACAGTGGCAGGATAGAGGGCTAGAACCTCCTGCACAAGACATCTTACAAGAACACCATCAGCTGGTCACTAACAATTAAAAAAGGAATAAGATGACAAATATTTGTAAAACGTGAAGTCTCCTGGCCTGCATAAACAGCCAGGAGAGGCCTAGGAGAGAGATGCAATTCAATGGCAAAAGAACATCCCTGGGAACAGACTTTGGTAAGAGTAGTTAGAGGTCTAATTAGATTACCTATTATATATTTTCCCCTGGGAGCCAATTTTGGACAAAATGGCTCATGGTTCATCTGGGTAAATTTATTTTACCTATTGAACAAAGCTGATCTACTGTTGTATCTTACTATGATGGTGATAATATAACTGTCCTCTGTAAAAATGATTTTAAAGGGCTTGACTCCTTTACAAGATAAATTTATGGTAGATCCTTGGACACAGGAATAACTGCTCACAGGACAGTACTATAGACCTGGACATGTTCCCCTTGCTGATTCTATCTACCTGTCACTACTTCCTGGCACTTAGTGCCACTACCCCCAATCACCCTCACCTGCCTCTCTTTTGCTACTCTAAGTAGGCCCCATTCCCAAGAATTCTAGAGTAATCAAATATCCTGGTTAATTCAGGATATTCACATCTGGTTCATGCCTGGTATAATTAATGAGTGCTTACTCTTGCTCTCAAAATTGTCCTCACTATAATAAAAAAGACAGACAACAAATGTTGGCAAAAATGTGAAGATATAGGAACCCTCATATACTACTGGTGGGAATGTAAAATGGTATAGGTACTTTGCCAAACAGTCTAGCCATTTCTTAAACAGTTAAACATATGGTTACCATATGACCCAGCAATTCCACCCCTAGGTATATACTCAAGAGAAATGAAAGCTTATGTCCACATAACATGAACATGAATGTTCATATCAGCATTATTCATACCGGTCAAAATGTAGAAATATCCTAAATGTGGCTAAATAAAATGTAATATATCTATGCAATGATATATAATTCAGCAATAAGAAGGAATGCAGTGCTGACACATGCTACAACATGGATGAACCTTCAAAACGTGTTAAGTGAACAAAGTCAGACACAAAAGGCCATATATTATATGAGTCCATTTATATGAAATGTCCATAATAGGTAAATTATGGAAACATAAAATAGATTTGTATTTTTCTGGGGCTGGGAGTGGGTGGTGAGAGAAAATGGTTAGTAACTGCTAGTGCATATGCTAATTCTTTTGGGAGTGATAAAAATGTTCTAAAATTGATTATGGTCATAATTGCACAACTCTGAGAATATACGAAAACCACTGAATTGTATACTTTAAAAGGGTGCTGAATTTACCTGATTATCTTTTTATATGGTAGGTGAATTATATCTCAATAAAGCTATTATTAAAATAACAAATAAAATTAATAATAATATCCTCTGCCAGGAAATTAGCTGTATAGTCACTCTACACAGAACCAAATACCAGATACTCAGACGCTAATTGCAGGGGGTGGCTTGGAAACCTTTAGCAATGACGTGATGAGACCTCTTTCACTTTAATAAACGAAATCACATAAGCTAAATTACCAAATTTTCAAAGCATCTTATTTGACGGGGGTTGGGGGGCGGAAGCGGGAGAGTAGTTCCTGTAATGTAGTTTCTCAGTAGAGAAAAATCAAATTCATTCTCTATGAAAAATTACTTACCAGAATCTGTAACAGCATGTAAGGAGTGTGGCATCTAACATGAAGCTCCTAGTACTAAAGAGTAAAATCTTTTATTCTATTCTATTCACTTAAATATGATCCAAGAAACAAAGATTTTTACTTACATAACTAAGAAAGCACACTCAACATTAGGGTATATTATTTAACCTACTGAAAGATCAGCATTTCAATAAAATTTCACATTGACCTTAATTTACTTAAGACAAAACATTTCCTATTCTCTGACCAGAAAATATTCTGCTCTAAACTGTCACCGAGTCTTCAGCTATTCTAGCCACGTCGGATCACGCCAACGTCCTCCTTGGGGGCCTCTGTATGATCCACTCATCGCTTTGTTTTCCCCATCTTGCTTCTATTTTGGTAAAAGCTTGTAACGCTGTCTACCAAGCACAAGTCTTAGAGTCAACATTTGATCGATTTCTATGAAGTGACAACCATGCCCACTTCGATCAGCCTCCAAGAGAGCCTTTAACAAATTACTATGATATCAGAAAAAAAGGAGGAAGTCTTCAGTTGAGGATATTATATCACAGGTCAAGTGAAATGAAAAACCAATGAGCACTTAGCCTTGTGAAATCGTTTAGAGTACCTTTGTGGAAAGAGCAGGCTCCGTCTCCTAAACAAATAGATCCTCAGGTTACATGGGTCACAAAACAGACTTTGGGAGAGAAATCAAGTCTCTCCTAACCCAGCTGGCCTCCTCGGGAGGACCTATCATAATAGGTTCTAGACCCCAGGATATTACAGCCAGTGTAGTGAAGACAGACACTGAAAATCAGAGGGCACAACCAATTCCATACCTGCAATAAGACAGATAACCAAGATGCCAAATTCAGTTTAATCAAAGAAAATTATTTTTGTGCACAAATATTGTATACAGACATGCAATATACACACCTGATAATAGGTGTAACTATAAAGCATGGGAATCAATTTTTGTAAAAGAAGCATGTAAAGCAGCCCTGTTACTTTCTATTCTTATATAATCTTGTATTTAAAAAATTAACACCAGCATTATGCTTCCAGCAGAGATTAGTTCTTCAATATTTCAGTAGGGGTACAAAGTGAGAGGGACACGTGTTTTCCTCTCTTGGTTCTGTTTTTGAAAAATAATACGGATAACATTTAATAGTCACATAGGGAGCTTGTGGATACAAGCTAATCAATGACCACTTTAATACGAAAGAACATGTTAAAAAAAATGGATGGAGGCTTCTTTTTCTCCCTTTTTCTCAGTGAGCCAATCATTCTCTCTATGGCCCCGTTTCTCTCCATTTTCTTCCTTTTTGCCCTTTTTTCTCACACCACTTTCACTAGCCCACTCCCATTCTCACACACAGGATTTTTCCATTTTAACTGGTTACCATATAAACATGAAGTATGTTGTTACTATTTATACTTTTTCAAGTGAATAAAGAGTTGTGTTTCCTGCTATTTTTAAGGCTTTGTATTGTCATTTTTTAAAAATGCCTTTTTTTTTTTTTTT
>CAUYRT010057694.1:0-23067 GCA_963574885.1 Lepilemur ruficaudatus | reverse complement strand
GAAGTGAGGTGATACAAGACCAGAAGAATGGGCCCCACTTGTACTCGCCATCAAACTGGTATTGACTGATTAACGCTATGGTGCTCAAATGGTGGTAGTGATCACTAGGGAATTGGGGGGTGGGGGGCAAACCCACGTCTGAGCGACGTGGTGGGCACTGTGGAGGGGTGGGACATGCTTGAAAAGTAGTTGGGGAGCGGACTTAGGGGTCTCAATAGGGGAGAGGAATTCCTCTAAAACTGATTTATGTGATTAACTGTACACCTTGTTAAATTCACTGAAAATCATTTAATTGTACACTTAAAATGGAGTAAAGGCATGATATGTAAAGTATACTTCAATAAAGAAAAAAAATTGAAAAATGAGAACTAAAACACCAAAGTTTAACTCAATGGATGAGTTTAATAACAAATTAGAACAAACTGAAGGGAAAAAATATTGAACTCACAAAAAGAGCTTTATGAAAAATAATTCATACTGTACTAGGAAGAGACAAAAAATCTGAAAATTAAAAAAGAGCATGAGACATGGGCAAAATGAAATGATTTAACATTTGTGTAATTGGATTTTCATAAGGACAGGAAATGTATATATGTGTGATATATATACATATGCACACACGTGTGTGTGTGTGTAAAGAAAGATGGAGAAGCAGAGAAGAGAGAGAGAAACAATGAGAGAATGGAGTAAAAATAACTATTTGAAAAATTAATGAAGATTTTCCCAGAATACATAAAAGCCATAGATTTAAGACTTCCTACAAACTCCAAGTGGGATAAAGACAAACAAACAAACAATCACTCATGTAAACACATTGCAGAAAACTTCTAAAAACCAAATTCAAAAAGAAAATTATAAAAATCATCTGTAATATGGGATATGTGTTTGTGAGCAGGTGGGTAGATTACATTCAAAGGAGTAACAATAAAAATGCTGGTCCAATTCCTAACTGAAACGATGGAATCTGAAAGATAATGTAATGATTTCTTGCAAGTGCTGAAATAAAATAATTGTAATCTTAGTGGAAATATTCTTAAAAAATGAAGGTAAAATAGAGACATCAAACAAAGGAACTGAAAGTTCATCTCTAGAACAGATTACGCCAGTGACTGCAGGGTGTACAGGGAAGGCTTCTGAGGCGGTGGTAATATTCTGTTATGATCCTGAGTGGCGGTTACAACGATGTGTCCTCTCTATATAAAATGTTCGATCTGCACACCTCTGATTTATGCTCTCTTCTCTGTATGTTATACGCTTTAACAAATTATTTAATTACAAATATGTGACTCCCTTCTTACAACATTTCACTTTGTAGTAAAATTTCTTGAAAACATTGCCTATTCTTGACAGATCAATTCCATATCTCATTTTCTTTTCACTTTATCTCAATCTGGTTTATTTTTCCTTTTATAATATTTTAATTGGCACATTTTAATTGTACATATTTTGGGGGTACAATTTGATGTTTTGATACACACACATGTATAGTGATCAAATCGGAGCATTTAGTGGGACCATCACTTCATGCATTTACCATATCTTTGTGGTGAGGACATTCAAAAGTCTTGCTTCCAGCTATTTCATAATATAAAATACCTTACTATTAACCATCATCACCCCCCTGTGCAATAGAACACCAGAACTTTTTCCTCCTATGTAATGGTACCTTTGTATCTGTTGACCAACCTGTCCCCAGTCCTTCCTCCAATTCTATCTCCTCCATCTCTAGTAATCACTGTTCTACTCTCTGATTCTATGAGATCAACTCTTCTTTTTTTTGTTAGATTCCACATATGAGTGAGATCATGCCCCTCACCATATACAAAAATCAGCTTAAAAATGGATTAAAGACTTAAATTTAAAATCTGAAATAATGAAACTACTAGAAAAAAATGGGGGAAATGCTTTACAACACTGGGCTAAGGAAGTACTTTTAAAATAAGATCTCGAAAACATAGGCAACAAAACCAAAAATAAACAAATGGGACTCCAACAAACTGGAAAGCTTTTGCGCAACATAGGAAACAATTGACAGAGTGAAGATACAACCTAAAGAATGGCAGAAAATATGTGCAAGCTACGCATTTGACAAGAGGTTAACATCCAGAATATATAGGGAACTTAAACAACTCAACACCAAAAAACCAAATAACCCAATTTAAAAATAAGTCAATGATGGCCGGGCGCGGTGGCTCATGCCTGTAATCCTAGCACTCTGGGAGGCCGAGGCGGGTGGATAGCTCAAGGTCAGGAGTTCAAGACCAGCCTGAGCAAGAGCGAGACCCCCGTCTCTACTATAAATAGAAAGAAATTAATTGGACAACTAAAAATATATGTAAAAAAATCAGCCGGGCATGGTGGTGCATGCCTGTAGTCCCAGCTACTCAGGAGGCTGAGGCAGAAGGATTGCTTGAGCCCAGGAGTTTGAGGTTGCTGTGAGCTAGGCTGATGCCATGGCACTCTACAGCCCCGGCAACAGAGTGAGACTCTGTCTCAAAAAAAAAAAAAAAAAAAAAGAAGAATCTTTATCTTTGAAATGTCCTTGGCAGAATGTTCTCACCTAAGCATTATTGGTAGTAAATAGAAACCCAGATCTATGAAACATGACTCCCTGAAGAATGTCAGGCACACAACATAACCCTCTTGAGTATAAAATGGAGATGTTTTGTAATTAATTTCTCCTACTGTGTGAGGCGATCAGTTGGCCCTCATATGGAGATCTCATCTATTCTAGGAGAGAGGGAAAGACCTGCCCTTGACATCCCTCTTGCCTCTGAGACCCTTGATCTCGTCTATATTTGACATTTTTAATAAAGTTTGATACTGAGTAGGAGTTCTGATTCATAAGAGTCTGATTTGACAATCTGATTCTGTGTGTTAATTTATCACCTATCTATTATTTGCATTTTCCAATAGTGCCTCCTATAACCTCCAATCCTTTAGAAAATATTGCAGGTAAATTTTTCTCATGTCATTTTTTAATCATGTCTCTTCCTTGCTCAAATACCACCAGTGAATACCCACTGCCCAAACGTTAATTCCAAAGTCATTACTCTAAAAAATTACAGGTAGCTCTATAACAAGCACTATGTGTTGTGCAAGGAGTGGGCTACTCTGGCCTCATCTGGGCATATGTTAGCATTTACAAAATTAGAAAAAGTTAATTCTGGATATACTAAAGATTTAAATGTGAAAAGTAAAGCTAACAACTTATAGAAAATATAACATAGATGTTAACTTGAGATCTAATCACTTATTTCACTGGGGAAACACCCAATCACTCCTTTTACTGGGGATATGTCTACTCCAGAGTAGAGAAGTATTCCTTAAAACACAAAAGCACTGCTTGTAAAGAAAAATTAAGCTGGTAAACTCAAACTACATATAAAATGAGGAAATCTATTCATCATAAGGTACCATAGCCTTCTTCATCAGAAAGTGCCATAAAGAGGATAAAAATACAAGCCACTAACTAGGAAAAGATATTTGCAATACATAAAACCAAAAATAAGAATTCCATATATATATATGGGCACATAGGTTTCATATGTATATATATGGAGGGAGAGAGAGAATTCCTAGATTTCTGCAAGAGGAATACTAAACAAATGGCAAAATGAACTAATAAATGTATAAAAATTAACTCATTATTAATATAGAAATATAAATTACAAACCCAGAGATATCATTGTATACTATTGGATTGGCAAAAGTTTCAAATTCTGACAATATCAGGATTTGGAGAAGATATACAGGAAAAAAGGGATTCTTAAACATTTCTAGTGGGAGCATAAATTTGTATAATCGTGTTGGAAAATATTTTGGCATTATATAATAAAATGGAATATGGGTACTGCTTACTACTCAGTAATTTCCCTTCTGGTGATATGCTCTAAGCAAAAGCTTACTGTTACACAAGAAATATGAACAAGAACATTCATTGAAATAAATAAAAGACAAAAAAAGAAAAAGAAACAACCCCATATACACTTGCATTAAAATACATACATAAGATGTGGTACATTGATATAAAGGACTACCACAGTGAATATTTGAACATCAGGGAAATTTCAAAAACATAATGTTGAGGGGAAGAAAACCTAGACTCAGAAAAATATGTATAGTATGATTTCACCAAGTGAAATTAAAAAAACAGTTTTAAAACCTAAATATAGATTTATAAATAGTGAAACTATGGGGAAATCAAGGAAATAGTAAACAAAATTCATCATATTAGTTGCCTCTGGGCGTAGAAGAGGTTGGGTTGGTAATCCCAGCCCCAGGGGAGGCCAAGGCAGGAACATCACTTGAGGCCAGGAGTTCAAGACCAGCCTGGGCAATATAGTGAAACTCTATCTCTACCAGAAAAACTAGAGAAAGTAGCTGTACATGGTGGTACATGCCTGTAGTCCCAGCTACACGAGAGGCTGAGGCAGGAGGATTGCTTGAGCCCAAGAATTTGAGGTTCTATTCTAACCTGGGTGACAGAGCAACACACTTTCTTTAAAAAAAAAAACTAATTATAAACTATTATAATTAAGATGGTGTGATATCAGTGTAGGAAACGGGCAAACAGATCAATGTGATAGAACAGTGAGCACTACAACAGACTCATACATACAGAAGAACTTACTATGTGATAGAACTAGCATTACAACTCAAGTGGGAAAAGGTGGTATTCAATATATTGGTCATTTTTATCAGAAAAAATATAACTGGATCCTCCTACTAATGCCATACAAAAAAAATCAAAAGCATTGGAAAACTTAAATGGTTTAATGACAAAACCATAAAATGTCTGTTAAAATATACAGGCAATGTCTTTATTACCTAAAATAGGTACTTTTAGAAAACTACATGGATAAATTAAAAAGAAAGAAAGATAGATAGATAGAATAAACTATAAAGAAAGCAAGAAAAAGCACAATTTTCAGGATAGTGATTTCTCTGAGGGAGAAGGAGGAGGATGAGATCAGAAAAAGTCATGTCAGAGACATCAAAGATATTTCAAGAATAATGGTCTATTATTTTAGGCTGGATAGTAAGAACATAACTTTCATTTTGTTGCTGTTTTTTGTTATTATTCTATCACCAGAAAATGTTTAAACTCTTATGTATGTCTAAATCATTTCAAAAGTGTTTTAAGATTGATATAACACAGTTTCCAAAAGAATTAGGCCAAAATCTCTATTCTATGTCGGAATAGATACTATTAGCATTTTCCCAACACACTTTCATAATCTGCTGTTTCAAAAGACAAGTATAGAGGAGTTTTCTATGGATAAAATAACATAAAAGCCTAATTTCTACTTAGGGAAATTCATTTCAATCAACACATAGGGGATGAAAAAATACCCTACAGGTTTTATAATTTTAGATGTAAACAAAGTTACATTCCCTCTGCATTACAGCAATCAGCAGGACAGCGTATATTATTTTCCTAAAAGCAAATGAGCTATTATGTGCAAATTCCAAACTTTTTCAAATTTTTGCCATAGAGTTTAAAACTCAACCTGCTGCAATTTTAAGTATTCCTGCTGTATACTTCAGATGAGTTTTTTAGTGTCTATAGTGTTAGTGCTTGAAAATTTCCAACCCAAAGGAAGAACAAAAAGTAAAACCACCTCAAAGAGATAGACTTTATAAATGCTTTCTAATGAGAAAATAGAAATTTAATGGAAATGGCATTTATCTAATAAACACTTTCTGTTTCATTTATCATGAGTAATTAGAGTGAGTGTGATTTTACTGGCAGTTGGGTTCTCCATGTTATGTCTATGCAACACAGCTCTACTAATACTGTGAGGATTCACTTCACTAAAAATATACAATTAATTCTTAAGAGAGCCTTTCTAGATAACCTACAAATCTATAAACCGTCTACATCCTCAAACATGGGTGAAAATGATCCACCATATTATATTAAGGGGCTATTGTGAAACTGAAACTTTTCCCTTCAAGCTTAAGAGATACAATTAAATTGCAACCTATTTTAGATTATTGCCAACCCCAGAGTGTGGCACTTTGGATACTCCGAGATGTAAGATCTAACAGGGTGTTCCATAGATATTGAGTTAGATAGTATTTCATTGAATTCCTAACTAATACTCATAGGAATTCTCAAACAGAAAACACTGTTCTAGACCCTTAACATGACCAGCCCAGAGTTTTTCAAAATGAGGTGCAAGTATAACACATAGCAATGCTTCTTTATTGCCCAATAAACTACAAGGTTATAGATTAGTCAATCTGATAAATCCACTGATGGTTTTGTGGTTCTATGATCAGTGTGCAAGGATTTTTACGGCTCAGTAAAACACAAGACAGTTTTACAACCCAAGACTAAACCTGTGATAAAGAGAAAAGGAAAAGAGCATACACATATTAAAGAAAAATCTTCAAAAGTCACAGAAAAAAAACGTGTTTACATATCACATACACCTAGAATCCAGACCTCTAAAGGTATGAAAGACACACATTCATTATTCATTACAATGATCTTAAGGGATTGTTTTGTCCTAAATACCTACAGGAGATGAAACCTAAGTTAAATCCCGTATACCGTGATTATGACGTTAATTGTATTTAATTATATCCTGCTTCCTTTAAAACTTAAAATCATATCTTATAATAGTTAATGGGGAAATTTAGTTAAACAATATACCTTTTTGTCTATCATTCAGAAATAATAAGAATTTACTTGGTTAAGAAAATTGAAATGGGGATTTTAAAGGTGCCCCTCCAAATGAAGAAGAAGAGGAAAGTGGAGGAGGAGAAGGAAGAAGAGGAGAAGGAGGAGGCAGCAGCAAGGATGATGCTATAAGCTGCTATTTCGTGTCCTTTCAAAATGTTCGAAGTCTTTTAAGGTTGTAATTTCGAACTTCATGTCCATTAATTTTCAAGTTCTTTTGCAAATTTGAAAACTATGTTGAAGTGTAGATTTATTTTTGGCACAGTTGCTTATTTCATCAGTTTGCCATGTGACATACAAGACCATTTAAAATATTATATGTTCATATTTGTAATTTTGTCTTTTCAAAGAACAACAATTTAGAGGATGGCACTCTTAAAAATCTCTCTTTTAATTATCAGTATTTTTTAAAGACAAAACAAGTTCAAGGATTTATACACCAGTGATCTAGCTATACAAGTAAAAAGGCAGACACATATTGAAATTTTTTTCAGTATCACTTAAGATAAAACTGAAATGAGAAAGCATTCTGTTTGCATATGTTATTTGAATTATGAATTTTATCTTAACTCTCTAAAAAAAGTAAGTAATTTTAATCAGAGAATGCCTCCAGGAAAGCTATCATATTGAATGATAGAAGTTCCCAGAATTCCTTTGAATGAAATGTCTATTATTCTTTGGATTATTAATGATAACTCTATGCCACTGAAAACTAATACCCCAGAATGCTTTGCGTTTTCTCTAGAGATAAACTGATTACTCAAAACACTGAAGACGTCTATTTTACTGAATAGAAATGAATCACCTAAGGGAACCAAGAACTGACCCTTTGGAGGAAGTATTGTTCATGCATTTTCATTCCTGTTAGAAAATTCAACATGTCTGCCTTATAAAATCACCATCATGTTAGATTAAATCAGAGAGGATTGTTTTCTTTATTATACTTCTTTTGCTTTGCATATTCATACTCTATATAACTCAGACTTTTACTTTAAATTTCACTTTAGAAGATATTATAAATTGGCTTGTCAAAAAGAATTCAAATCAGAAAATTTTGATGTTATATTTTGAATGGAGCTGGTACACTTAAATTTGGCCTACAAAGACCCATTAGACAAAACATAAAACATAAGGTATCCAACACCACGGGATTTGTATCCCAGATCTGTCTTCTCTTTTTCTTCATTGAATATTATATTAACATTCTCTTGAGACCCTTAAGATTGAATCACTTTAAAATTGGATGGGGGGAGAATTTAATATTTCTAAAAATTGTACCATATGCATATATTTTAAAATAGATAATTAGCAACAAAACTAAGTAAATAAAATAATTTGAGCATTTTCAGGTTCTCATGCCTGAATTAAGTTTCATTTCACAATGTAAACTCCTAAACATTTTGTCAGTATCTCTCAACTGGCTTCATTCTCTTGGGAAAAAAAAAAATGCCTATTTTAGCTCTGATACTTTGGTAACAAATATCTTCCAATCTTGTAGCTGATTGGTTCATAAAACAATGAACGCACAAGAAGTCTTTTCTTTTGTTTTTGACTTATATTTCTAGATTATAAAACTACTTGCATGAATTTCTACCGAAGAGTGTGGAGATTGTGAATCTCCTATTCTCTATCTAATTTCTCCATCAAATTACCCAATACTATACTTTATGATGTGCTCTTCATTTAATCATTTTTCATCTCAAAGTAATTTTTTAAATTTCTGCATAGAACAGTTAACATCATTTTTTATATTCTTTACCAAAAAGTGAAATGCTAATCCTCAATCATAATTTTATTGTCTTGAAAAATCTTAGATTTAAAAAGTTAATTAAGTGACAGTGTATAAATGACTGAAAACTATCTATTAATACCACTGAAAAAATTCAAAATATATATCCATCTAGTATCATTTTTGTATAAAATGATCATTATTATCTAATATTATCAATATTATCATATATTATGTTAAAATATAATTAGTGGAATCATTAGAATATCTTTCTGAAATATTTTTTAAATATTATGATTCAAATTTATCAGCTTGCCTTTTTCATTCACATTCCATAGTAGCAGAATAGTAAAAATAGGCAGCAAACTGCTCAGTATCTCAAAGTTTTCATAGTTAAGATTCAGTCAAATAATATGTAGAGATATTTTTATGGTCTCAGACAGACTAACCTGGATTTCTGATCTAGTTTATTTGTATGGCCTCAATCATGTTACTTACTCAATGTGTTTTCTTATCAATAAAATGAAGGGTGTATGTGCTGTTGTTCACAGGTTAAATAAGAATGGAGGTGCAATAACACAGCCTGTTAGCTCAATTAGGGCATGAATGTCAGAAGAAACGTATCTCACCCCTCACCCAGTATTCCTCAACTCTATACCTCCTTGAAGTAGAAAAAGAGGGAAGAGAATAAATAGGATTTTACAAAGCCTATTGTCTAGCAGATTTATGAATTAGGCGAGCTCTTATGAATAAATGGCAAAGGACAGGCAGCTGATAGACTCATTGGTGGATTGGCTAAGATTGTGGGCATAGATATGGGTGCTTTGAAGATGACAAAACAAAGTGTGACAAATATTTGGGCAGGAGTCTATTCTCCTAATTTTTCAATAATAATGGCCTGGAACACCCAAGGCTGGAAGTTGTGGGAGAGAACAGAGTCAAGTTGCTTTACGTTGACACTGGAGGATCCAACACAGACAGTGACCAAGTTCCTTCTCAGACAGTGGATGTAGACAAATGAGACCCAGAAGAGGATAAGAAAAGTAATACCCTCAGTAGCTGTAGCTTACTGGCTCTATTACAAGAATATCTACAGTATCATCTGAGTTCTTCTGAAAATAACAAGAAATACATTGAGAGAGATTTACATACAACAACCCAGTCCGTTGAACCCTAATATGGATAGAAAAGTTTTATTTTGTGTTTTGTAGACACCAGTTGGTAAAGCCTAAGTCATGATCCTTATTGTTCTTTTCTTACAATTATCTTGTAAATAATCATAATTTATCTTTTTTCTCCCTTTATGTCCTGAAATATAGAAAAAATTGAGACTTTGAGAAGTCATCTAGACCAGTGTTTTGCCTCAAGACTGCACTTTAAAATTGACATGTAGCTTTGCACATAATTGCTAAGATATTGGCACTGCCCCATAATAACTGGGTAAGGAAAAAAGGAGTTTCACAATATCACAATGTTATCAATTTCCTTACTATGAGTTATGAATTTTGTAATCACTCATCTTTCATCGAGGAAATGTCAATGTGTTTTTGTTAGCCACAGATTGTTCAAAATTGAAAAGGGAATTTTATTCCAGTGCAAAATGTAGCAATTCCAAATTTTCAAAGCCAAATTAAATCTTTGTCGTAAAAAATATTTCCAAATAGCACAGTGCACTCAGGGAAAGATTTAAAGGAAAGAACACTGTCATCATTATATTATCAAGAAATTCTGAACAATTTAACAACAACAAACAACAAACTCTGGCGTCTCCCTAGGGTGTACCTAATATCCAACAATTTTTCCACGCAGACGTAAGTGCAAATCTATTGCTATCTTAATTATTTAATCCGTTATGCTTAAGGCTTTCTTCCCTTCCTAACAACTGGAGTTCTCTGGTCTCATGCAAACATGAGCTGGAAATACATCATGAGGGCTCCTTGGGGATTACACAGATATACGTAATTTTTTCAGGGCACAGGACTCATATAATAAGAATAAATTTCAAAAGTAACACTCCTGTCTCATGATAATTGCTAGTCCTCTCAATTCTCTGTCATCTATGTCCTGTAATTCTTAATATTTATGAAATATGAGCCACTGTCATTCTATTAAACCTGGATGCTTTCCCATTTTCTTAGTACAGTTATACATATGCCAAATCCTGAAAAGTAATTTCGGAGCTGTTCATGATTTCTTTTTTCTTAATGTACACAGAAATCTTACTATAATATGTCATTGGGTTCATGAGTCTAGCCACATGACAGCATTATGATGAGGTTACAATATGCAATGGACTGAATGTTAGTGTCCCCCTGAAACTCTTATGTTGAAATCCTAACCCCCAATGTGATGGTTTAGGAGGTGGGGCCTTTGCCAGGTGATTAGATCATGACGGTAGAACTCTCATGAATAGGGTTAGTGCCCTTTTTATGGTGTCTTTTATAAAGAGACCCTAGAGAGGTCCTTTCCCCCGCCTGCCATGTAAGGTTACAGTGAGAAGGCAGCTGTCAATGAGGAAGCAGGCCCTCCCCAGATACCAAATCTGGTGCCTTGATCTTAGACTTGTCAGCCTCTAAAACTACAAAAAGTAAATATCTGCTGTTCATAAACCACCCAGTCTATGGTATCTTGTTATAACAGTCCAAAGGGACTAAGACAAATTGTCTGTGTTGTTGAATTTTTAAGTGCTTGAAAATGTTCAAAATAAATTTCTCACTTTCTAAATTCTACTAAGAAAAAATAAGCCATTATGTAGTGCCACATTGCAACAAGTGTTTTCACAACAATCCAATAAAATAACATCAAAATAGGCTATGTGTCTCCAAAATGCCAAGTAATAATGATAAACACAATTGGTTAAATGAAAAAGCCAGGATTTGACCTCAGATCTGTCTTATTCCATATCCCACTTCCATGCCAAATTTCATCCCAGAAACATGGGATAGTTAATGCCACAGGGGCAAACTTCAACCAATGGGTATAATAGGAGCTGAAGGATAAATGCCTCCATTTTTCTGGATGGCTAATTCTGGTAAGGCTCCTGTATGTTTCTCAGGAAACCCAATGAAATGAAACCCTCATTCCTCAGGGAAATAGGCTCAGAAATACACCACAAAATTGGCTTTCCCTTTTGTCCCATCTCACTTTTTCTAGTTCTCACTTTTGCTTCCTTGGATCACCTCCACAATAAAGTACTTGCACCCAGGTCCTTGTCTCAGGCTCTGCTTTGGAGGAAATGTAAACTGACAGAGTCATGTATGTATCACCATAGCCTTCTCCCTGTAGAGGTTGATCCCAACTGGAGTGTGTTGATTTAATTTTGCAGACTTATGAAAGTGATATGTTGCAGGAACACAAGATACTATAATACAAAGGAAGTAGATGGCAATGGAAAGAGATCGGCAGAGTGGATGACTTGTGAATATCTCATGTGGCCTTTGATCAGTTGGTAACACCTTTTGGCCCCAGTTTCCTCATCTGGAAGGATAGGACAACAAAGGCTATAAATTACTTCCTTCCCAGGACCTGAATTCAATTGTTTTAAAATCTTTTGAGTAAGAAAGAGATGTTTGATTAAGCAATCAGTATAATCTAAATTAGTCCAAACTGCGGTGCTTAAATGATAAAGTTAATTCTTCTTTATGATTAACCGATGACCCATGGTACAAGTGATATGACATGAGAACATTTTACTAATTACTGAACACTTTTTCTGAGAGCTTTTCTTTGTCAGCCACAGTGGAATATAGGAGACTCTATTTCTACTAACATTACCTAAGAGAATTGCTCTCCACAGCTACAAAGACAGAGAAATTCTGCAATGAGATAATATACTGAAGTTAAGTATGAGAAAATATAGATTTAGCAGGTTATTTATTTTGTCTATACAGGAAATTTTGCTGATTATTGAGATGGCAAAGGAAATTTAAAAAGGAAATATTCTTTCTGTAATCTCTGCATTTTTAAGCACACTTACCTTTGGGAGCCCTAAGCTAGTTCAAATTTGGAATAAAAAGGAAATGGGTGGGGGAATCATTAACCTCATTGTTTCCTGGGTTCCCTCTAGTGTGTCATAAGTGAATAGGATATTCCATCTGACTGGAATGAGTCTTGTTCCCAGAAGGCAAGATGATGATGGACTAGACTGTAATGGTCTCTTTCAGCCTACTGCTTCTAAGATAAACTTAAAAAGTATCTTGGATCATTAGAACATTATAGATAGATGGTCTTTTCCATTTTGAAATTTGGTCCTCTCATAACATTATTTTCTTATAGCATATTTATTATGTTCCCATTATGAATTAAATTTCTGAAACTTACATCTCTATTTCAAATAGCTTCCCTCTGTCCCAGATTCATATACCCAACTATATGCCAAATAACTCAACTTAAGTACTTCAGCTCCACAAATCACTTCAAGAGGCATCATTGTTCTTCAAACTTCTTTTTTCTCTCACATCTTTCTTTCTTTCAATAATCCCTCTCCTGGAAAACGACACCATCATCCTTAATTTTTCAGAAACTTCAGAGTAATCCCTACATCTTCCCTCTCATTATCTATCTTAATCTGCATAGGCAATTAATTTTTGACAAAGGCACCAAAAATGTTCATTGAGGAAAGGAAAGTCTCTTCAACAAGTGGTGCTGGAAAAATTGGATATCCATATGAGAAGAATAAAACTAAAACCCTATCTCTCACCATATACAAAAATCAACTCCAAATGGATTGAAGACTTAAATTTAAGACCGAAAACAATAAAAGTACCAGAAGAAAACATGGGGTAAACATTTTAAGACATTAGTCTGGAAAAAGATTTTATTGATAAGACCTCAAAAGCACATGCAACAAAAGCAGAAATACACAAATGGGATTATATCAAACTAAAAAGTTTCTGCACAGCAAAGGAAACAATCAACAGAGTGAAAGGACAACCTACAGACTGGGAGAAGATATTTGCAAACTATTCATCCAACAGGGGATTAATATCCAGAGCATGCAAAGAACTCAAACATCTCAACAGCAAAAACCAATATGATTTAAATATGGAAAAAAATCTGAACAGATATTTCTCAAAAGAAGACAAACAAATGGTCAGCAAATATATGAAAAAGTGTTCAACATCACTAATCATCAGAGAAATGCAAACCAAAACCACAATGAGGTATCATCTCACTCCAGCTAAAATGGCTTTTATCAAAAAGACAAAAAATAACAAATTCTAACAATAATACGGAGAAAAAGAAACTCCTATACACTGTTGGTGAGAACGTAAACTAGTATAGCCATTATGGAAAACAACATGGAGGTTCCTCAAAAAACTATAAATTTAACTACTGTATGATCCAGCAATCCCACTACTGAGCATTCACCCAAAGGAAATCAGTATATATAAGAGATAGATGCACTCCCATGTTTATTGCAGCACTATTCACAATAGCCAAGGTATGGAATGAATCAGTGTCCAACAATAGATTAATGGATAAAGAAAATGTAGTGTGTGTGTGTGTATATATATATATATATATATATATATACACACACACACACACACACACACCATGGGATACCCTTCAGCCATAAAAAAATAAATTTCTGTCATTCACAGCAATATGGATGTAACAGGAAGACATCATATTAAGCAAAATAAGCCAGGAACAGAAAGTTAAATATTGTCTGTTCTCACTCATATGTAGAAGCTTAAAAAAAGCTGATCTCATGGAAGTAAAAATTAGAACAGAGGATACTAGGGTTTGGGAAGGGTAGAGAGACTGAAAAAATAGGGATAAATTTGTTAAAGGATATAAAATTACAGCTAGACAGGAGTAGTAAGTTTAGTGTTCTGTAGCACTGTAGGATGACTACATAACAAAAATACATTATATAGTTTCAAATAGCTAGAAAAAGGATATTGAATGTTCCCAGCACAAAGAAATGATAAACATTTGACATGGTGAATATGCTAATTACCCTGTGATCACTATACATTATATGTATCAAAACATTGCTATGTACCTCATAAATATGTACAATTATATGTAGAATTAAACATATATAATAAATATAATCTAAATCAGATATAAGTAAGACTCGAGGTACAATTCATTCTGAGGAAAAATTCTTTACAGCCGTGCACTTGTGAGACCAGATAAGTTATGTCCTTTCAAAATACAGTGGTAGGATGGGCATAGAATAGACATTCTCATTCCAAAAAAGAGAAATCAGAAGGAATTTATGAGTGATGGGTTCCAAGCAAGCTACTAACCTGGCAAAGTAAATACCATTAGCTCTTAAGGCTCAAGAATAATTCCCTTCAGTTCTGGGGCTTTTGTCCCACTTCTGTGGCTCTTCCAGTGGGGTTCCCATTTGCAAGCCTCCAGACAGTAACTGTTTGGCCTGTTAAAACCCAGGTGGCCCTGGCCTTCCCTTCCCCACCCCTCCATTTTGAAAGGAGGAGGCAACCCTGATGATCTTTGAATTGCCTCTGGGGTCAGTCTTCCCTGTTTAGAAGAATAGTGAATGTTCACAGCCAAATAGGTCTATATTCTGGTACTGTAAGGTCTAAAAATTTTGACAGCCTTCCCTTATCTTGTCCCATTGCTGTTCCCTTCTGTTCAACCTGGCAGTGTTTCTGCTGGGGTGGCTGATTACATTCGTAGTTCACACCCACACTCCTCTCCCTATCAAATTGTTCATCCACATCCTTAGTATTCTCTAGAACAAACTTCCTTGTTTTTTACAATATGGATAGGCTGAGAATTTTCCAAGTCTTTAAGTTTTTCTTCCTTTGTGCTTAACAATTCTTTCTTCACTTCATTTCTCTCTTCTAACATTTTGTTATACTATAGGCAATCAAGAGGAACCAAGCCATTTCTTCAATACTTTGCTTAGAAATATCCCCAGCTAATATTCAATTTCATCACACAAATTCTACCTTCCACAAAACACTAGAACACAGTTCAACCAAATTCTTTGCCACTTGATAATGAGGAGCATATTTTCTCCAATTATGTGTTCCTCATTTCTATCTGAGACCTCACCATAGTAGCCTTTGCCATCGATGTTTCTACTAACATTCTATTCATGATTATTTGCGTATTCTCTAAGAGCATAGACACTTTCGTTATAGACCTCCTCTTTTCTTTCTGAGCCGTCACTAGAATCTCTTTCTAATTCCTTAACAATCCCTTCACAGCAATCTTGCTTTTTTCTAGCATGCACCTTAAAACTCTTTCATTACCCAATTTGGAAACCACTTTCACATTTTTAGGTATTTGTAGTAGCAGCACCCCAGATCTCAGTATCAAAATATTATTAGAAGTAATAGTTAGGGTTCTCCAAAGAAACAGAAGCAGTAAGATACACACACAGAGAGAGAGAGAGAGAGAGAGAGAGAGAGAGAGAGAGAAATTTATTATAAGAAATTGGCTCAAGCAACTATGGGCTGAGAAGTCTAGACCCAGAAAGCTAATGGTATAGTTCTAGTTTGAGATGGAAGAACTCAAAAACAACAAGGCTGATAGTATAAATTCTGATCAAGTCCAAGTCCAAAGGCAGGAGACCAATGTTCTAGTTTGACGACAGACCCAGAGTGAGAATTCTTTCTTACTCAGCTTTTTATTCTATTCAGTTCCTCAGCTGATTGGATGAGAATTTATCCACACTGGGGAGGCCAATCTGCTTTAGTCTACTGATTCAAATGTGTATCTCATCCAGAAACACCCTCAAAAACACACCCAGAAAGACTGTTTTACCAAATATCTAGGTGCTCAGGTGACACAAAAAATTAACCATCCCATTATTCAACCAATATAGAAGCATCAAGTTCAAATTTTTATCATTTATTGCCTAGAAAAATGTAAGACCCAGCCTAGTCCTCTATGTAGCCCGTAGCTTCTAGAAGTATGTGCCCAAATACAAATTGATCCCTACCACCTTAGGATATGGCATCTGTGCACCTTTCCTATTCAGTCTAATCTATCATCCTTCATCACTCCTGTTTGTTAACTGAATTATTTGCATTTCCTCAACTGCATCGTATATTCTGTCATCTCTTTTACCTTTGCAGGTTACTTGTGCAATATTCAACTCCTCACTTATTTCTCCATCTGAGTAAATCTTAAAATTATTCTGAACTCTGTCTATATAAAAAACATGAAGGAGAAATATCAATAAAAAAAGAGAATTATGAAGAAAAAATAATTCCTATGCATTCTATATTTGTCATACTCTAGGTGGTGAGCTCTGTGGATATCCAAGGTAAGACCAGCCTGAAGGCAGAGGAACAAGAAGTTTCCCATTGTCATGTATCCTACCAGATGGCAGCGGATACTTTGAAGTTTTTCCTTAAGGTTTTTAACCCTCTAGGTTAAGACATGGTATTTTTAACAACTCACAGCAGATGATATAAAGTTTCAGACTTGATCACCTTTGAAGTGATGGTCACTGAAAAAATGAGAATTCTGAAGGGTATGAAGTTAAATCTCTTTTAGCATGCATTCTCTGAGCGGGGGCAGGAGGACCCAGGAGGGGTTCTGTACTAGGGCAGATGAAGCCATTTTCACTCTAGGTAAGGGAGGATGCAGAATGAGAGGTGAAACAAAAGAGCCCTCCTCACAGGTTTGCACAGGAACAAGCATGCATATTTCTTACGCCTAAGTACACTGAGTAGAACCAAATAGGAGATTGTGTGAGTACAGACTTCAAAAAAGCAGAGTAGGATATTTTCTCAGTTACATCAAGGGTACACAAAATAGACAGCATGTGTTTAACTTAAAATGAGTAAATTTTTTATTAAGAATTCTAGCAACTCACCTCCATTGTTTTTAGTAAACTACAATATTCCTAACTGCAGATCCTTTCATTTTTCCATCTAAATTCGTTACCTTAATTAAGGTAAAGAATAATCAGCATCATCACTTTTTAACCATCTGACCTAGTTAACCTTAATGAGTCTTTAATTTCCTTTTAAATGCTAGTCCAAGAAGCACATTTCTTTACAGTGGACTGTGGAGAATATTTAGTAATTATACAAAACCATTATTTCTTCCTGCTGTGAATCATTTTTAAATTGGAAGAATATTGGCTTTCCAATTTTGTGGAAGAGCATTAAAATAGCTAATACTTAAAAATGAAAAATATGCATTTGCAAACAATTGTTAATTTTATTTGAATACATTCTTTCTCTTCTTGTTTCTTTTACCCAGGATGTACACTCGTCTGCTTTTGGCTAAGCCCAGGCTTACAGAATCCCACTGTGTCAATATAGGTCATCGCAGAAACTGACACAAAGATGGGATAGGTGTGCAAGAGATTTATTTGGCAAAATTCCTATTGACAATATAGGTGAAGGATGCAAAAATGGGATTGTAGAGGCTTCAAACAACAATGTAAGCTTGACAACTGTGAAAGAAGAAAGGAAGAAGGATTCAAGGTTTAGGCAGGAAGAGCCTCAGGCTTCAGTGTAGCTCTGAGAAAGTCTGTGCAAGGCAGATGAGCAGTCAGTCCCCAAGAAAAGCTGTCAGAGGATGCCTGCATTGGACAAAAATATGCCATTCTAGTATTCCCACCATGCTCAGTCTTTGGCTGGGAGCGGACTTCAGCAGATCAAAAGGCATAGCAGCTAGGAGCTGTCATTAATTGTGATCTTTGCAGGAAGTTCTCTTTAAGGAAGATCTGAGGAGCACAACTGCGTGGACTCTACAGTCCACGGGGACTGTATGCTGGACAGCTGCACAGAGCCACTTCTCCATGCACGCTTAGGGAGCAGCTCCTCCACGGTTCCCACATGCCAGCCTTCTGAAGAGAAACTGAGGAAAGGGAAGTTAGTAGTCTGCTCTACATCCCTCATCACTGCAGATGGTCTACGGGCCTCACAGCTATGCATCACCCACCTCTCCACTCCCCATTCTAAATCCAACACCCCCTCACTTTACCACCTCAGCAGGCAGACTACCTAGTGTTATCCAAAACTTCACTTCAGAGAAGCCTAAGCCACTGACAATAAGACCCTTCCAGGCCAGAATTTATTACATTTAATTTATGTAACTTACTGTTACATCATCCCTGGGCTATTAACAAGCCAGGCTCTTGTGACTGCTTCTTCTACTGTCAGCCCCGGGTCGCAGAGGAGAGACACTACTTACCTGCTCAGAGATGCAGGTGCCCCGCTCACCAGCATGGTAAATGGTATATTCTTTGGGGGGGGTCCCCCAGGGGAACATAAACCTCCAATGGGTCTTCTGGTCTCATATAATGTATCTCTTCCTGTGTGCTCACTCCCCCTGGCCCCTTTATTCCTTCTTTATCATCTTCAAAGGCAAATCAGGCATTTTCACTCTGCTCAGAATGGGTCACCATCCTTTTCTCAAGGCTTCTAAGAGTTTCCCTAGAAGTGAGTTTTCCTTATCCCTTGGAGTTCTTGCCAAGGTGTTAAATCCAACATTATGAGAAAGTGTGCCCAAGTCAGTGAATTCTTGATTTTCCAGCCTATGTTCCAGCTCCCTCAACACCATTAAAATCCCAATGGCAGGGCCATTCTTCTGGCTCATGCTGGTATACACTAGCTAATTCCTACAGCTCACTTGGGTTTCATCCCTTTCCTCTATTATCAGGCCCAACATGTCCCTGCAGGTCTATGCTGGGATTTATTCCCACTCACCAGCCTGGCAAGCAGGAAAGGAGTTGAGACATCCAAAGTGGGATAACTGTAGCCTTGTCGGGGGGAGGCTGCTGCAGTGTATGCAGTGTCATTTCATACAGGAGAAATGCTCACTCTTACTTGGGAGGGGTGGGGCACCTCTGTAGGCCCTGAAGGCTTAGGCAGGGGCGGGGGATAGGTTGGTGTCTGCAAAGCCAAAATCTTCAGGAGCATCTATCCATATTTCTCCAGATTATATTCAAGGGTCCTAGGTTTTCTCAACCACAATCCAGACTTAAGTATAACAGTGTTCACCAAACACTTAAATGTCTTTGGAGATCTGTGACTCTAACCAGCAAGTGTGTCGGCTCCTCGCTTACGTCGGCTCTTCCTCAGAAAGAGATAAGGTCCTACCCGTAATCCATAAATATGTCCTCTGGCTCTCACATTTAGCCTTTAACAGTGTGTAACCACACCCAGTTCCTCAATATCCCCCTGCAAGGCAACGATGCAACTTAGTATTCTAATAACGAGCCAACTCTGCTGTCCTGTAGGCATTGCCTCGTCCCACTCCCAATCCCTTAGTTTTCCATTGCTTAAAAAATCATTCCAGTAAGAATGGATCCAGTAAGTAAGTAAGAATCATCCAGTAAGTAAAAATCACCCCTCTGCATGATCCCAGATCATGACCAGTTAAATCTTCATCAGCTGAACTGCCACAGTGTATTAGAGACTCTCCATGCCATGTATGTTCCATTCAGACTAGGGCTCTATGTGAAAGCCACCTTGCCAGGCTATGAGTAGCGGTGTCCAGAGAACGTTCACTCCGGCTGATGGAGAGTCCCTGAGCAAAGGTTGTCTACGAGAGGAATCCCACACTTAGCAGAAATGGCTGAGAACAGGCCGGGAAGAGTGTGGTCTATGCATGAGTGACAAAGTCCATCCAAAAGTGTGCGGCAGCTGAAGACTGTCAGGCCACTGTGCTCTCTGCAACAGGTTCTCTTGAAGGGAGACCTTGAAGGGGCTCAACACTATGCTACATTCACCGTGACGGTTACCAAAAACTTCCACATCACTCACTGTGCTTGCACATCTGCCCCTAGATGTATGCCTCTACATCCTGCATGTCTACGGGAGCTTGGGTAGAATAAATTGATGATGATCATGAAGCAGAGGGCACATGACCTTTATAAAAAGGGTATCTGGTGGCTGATCCTTTGAATACCAAGCCAGCGCTCCCAGAATTTCCATTTCCTCAAGAGAAGCCAAATTTGTTATTAATCACCAAATATTTGAGTGAGAGCAGTTAATAAAATTTTTAAAACACTGAAATAGTAGATGGCAGACCAAAGACACCACCAGCCAGAGTGTCTCTGTAAGAAGGAGAAGATTTAGATGAAAGAGAAAAAACAGACAGACAAGCATAGATCAAAAGAGAGTCTGGAGGAAGGGTTCCTGAACCTACAGGAGACTCCAAGGGAAGAGGTTGCAGGGAAGAACTGGAAAGAGGAAGGCATCAGTGGGAATTAAGCCCCAAGAGGCTCAGAGATCAGCCACAAGGGTAGGTGAATCAGTTAACATGCCCCTCTCTCACATCTCAGACTGTTGGGGGCCCAAGCTGCTGGAGACACTTTGTGCCAACGTGAGCCCAGAGACTGCTGTTGCCAGTGAGCGGAGAGCTCCTTGTGGACAGCGCACCAGGCTCCTAGCACCCCCTCACTACACAAACCAGAGCCAGATCACAGACGCCATATTGCTTCTCTACCCACAGGGTGCCTTTGTCCTCCCCGGGGGCTCAACCCCTGAGGTTCCATCTTGCTCATCTCTACACATACATTTCCTAACTGCAGCCCAGACTTCAAGAGCCACAGGGGTTCAGTGGGTCCCAGGTGATCTGCACGACTCCAGAGCCCTGTCATCCTGGGCAGACTGCCTCCCACAGAGAGGGTTTGGGATGACCAAAAGGCAGATTTTCCTCCGCCTAGACTCTTTTTCTCCTTTTCCCCTCCCACACCTGCAGCTGCCAAGAGAGACAACTGAGCCACAACATGGAGGCCTCCACAAAGAACAGGGCTCAGACCTTTCTTTTGGGGTCCTGCACCAGACTGAGGGGTGCCCGAACTGTGAGCTCCCTGCCTGTGGGCTGGCCCTGGTGCTACTTGCCTGGAGACTCCAGCAGAGCAGGACACACCCCAAGGTGGAGTGACATTAAACCAGCTTGAGCACCCCATGAGAGACTCAGGGCAAGCATCCTTCTCCCTGGCAGGGTCAGGAATTGATCTCCAAGGCCCAGGGGACAGGCCTACAGGCCAGATCCCATATAGTCAGGACCCGAACGTATCAGCTGGGGGCACAGAGCGGATATTTGTGAATTAGTCTCCCAAGATGTGGGTGTCTGCAGGGGCAGATCAGGGGTGAGAGTGCAGTGTGGGTCCTAGCTGCAGCGTGCTCACAGAGCACCCCTCCTCCCACAGAGGGGCCGAACTCCCAGCTCAGGCCAGGATCTTGGGCAGGAAAATTGACAGCCCTCATCACAGTCATGGGGGTGGTCCTGCCTGCCAGCAGAGGCCCAGGAAAAACCATGGAATAGGGAGGGGAGAGTGGAAGGAGTGAAGCCTGCTCCAGACTGCCTGATCAAGGGTCTCAGAAAGCCCTGCCTCCACATGCAGACTTTCTGGCTTAGTGGGGCCACTTTAGCCGCTCCCTGACAGCATTGCCCGGAGGCAAGGAGCAGACCTTTGACCTCTGCTAAAACATCTGTGGAGCTAGAGGGCAGGCTAACCCAAACCAGCCATGCCCAGCCCTACTCCCCCACCCACTCCTGCTGAGGTAGAGAATAAAGACATACCTGGAAGCCCCAGAGGCCCACCCAACACCTGGGGCATTAGAGTGCTCCCCGTGAAGAACTAGAGCTGATCACAGGACTAAAAAACAACATTGCAACTTGCTCCTCCTGGCAATCGCCACCTACTGACAGGGAGGTCAATGTGCATGCCTTTTACTGCATTTACTGACTCATCATGCAGGGTGTGGTTGATTCCCACACACAAACACCACCTACTGGCTCAGAGACTAAACTGGGCATGTCATTATCTAAACCAAAAGAAAATCCAAAGGTAAGAAGCAACAGCTGCTCCAGATGAGAAGGACTCAGGGAAAGAAGTCTGGAAGTATGAAGAATCAAAGCAAAAGGACACCCCCAAAAGGGAACACCAGCTCTCTAACAATGAATACTAACCAAAATCAGAATACTGAAATGCCAGATGAAGAATTTTAAACATGGATTGTAAGGAAGCTCAATGAAATGCAATATAAAATAGAAACTCAACACAAAGAAACCAGAAAAACAATGCAGGAAATGAATGAAAGAAAAAAAAATACTAAAGAAATTTAAATATTAAAGAAAAATCAAACAAATTCTGGAAATGAAAAACTCATTCAAGGAATTACAAAACACAGTGGGAAGCCGTAAGAATAGGTTAGATCATGCAGAAGATAGAAGACGATATCTTGAAGACAGTATCTTTCAATTAAACAAGTCAGTCACAGAAATAGAGGAGAGAAATAAGAGAAAAGAGCAAAGCCTAAAGAAATGTAAAACCTGGGAAAAAGCAGTATTTTGATAGGATTCACACATGTTGCAGCTCTCCTTTTCGCAATAGCTGGTCTCTCATTATATAAAAGAAAAGCATATATCTGGGCAGGGCTCGGTGGCTCACGCCTGTAATCCAGCACTCTGGGAGGCTGAGGCAGGCAGATCGCTCAAGGTCAGGAGTTCAAAACCAGCCTGAGCAAGAGTGAGACCCCATCTCTACTATAAATAGAAAGAAATTAATTGGCCAACTAAAAAATATACACAAAAAATCAGCTGGGCATGGTGGCACATGCCTGTAGTCCCAGCTACTTGGGAGGCTGAGGCAGAAGGATCATTTGAGCCCAGGAGTTTGAGGTTGCTGTGAGCTAGGCTGACACCATGGCACTCACTCTAGCCTGGGCAACAGAGTGAGACT